>CM062473.1:103788954-104054368 GCA_031479575.1 Coregonus ussuriensis | reverse complement strand
TCTGTTACCTACAGTATCTAGTATCTCTGTTACCTACAGTATCTAGTCCCTCTGTTACCTACAGTATCTAGTCCCTCTGTTACCTACAGTATCTAGTCCCTCTGTTACCTACAGTATCTAGTATCTCTGTTACCTACAGTATCTAGTATCTCTGTTACCTACAGTATCTAGTCCCTCTGTTACCTACAGTATCTAGTCCCTCTGTTACCTACAGTATCTAGTATCTCTGTTACCTACAGTATCTAGTCCCTCTGTTACCTACAGTATCTAGTCCCTCTGTTACCTACAGTATCTAGTCCCTCTGTTACCTACAGTATCTAGTATCTCTGTTACCTACAGTATCTAGTATCTCTGTTACCTACAGTATCTAGTCCCTCTGTTACCTACAGTATCTAGTCCCTCTGTTACCTACAGTATCTAGTATCTCTGTTACCTACAGTATCTAGTATCTCTGTTACCTACAGTATCTAGTCCCTCTGTTACCTACAGTATCTAGTCCCTCTGTTACCTACAGTATCTAGTATCTCTGTTACCTACAGTATCTAGTCCCTCTGTTACCTACAGTATCTAGTATCTCTGTTACCTACAGTATCTAGTATCTCTGTTACCTACAGTATCTAGTCCCTCTGTTACCTACAGTATCTAGTCCCTCTGTTACCTACAGTATCTAGTCCCTCTGTTACCTACAGTATCTAGTCCCTCTGTTACCTACAGTATCTAGTCCCTCTGTTACCTACAGTATCTAGTATCTCTGTTACCTACAGTATCTAGTATCTCTGTTACCTACAGTATCTAGTATCTCTGTTACCTACAGTATCTAGTCCCTCTGTTACCTACAGTATCTAGTCCCTCTGTTACCTACAGTATCTAGTATCTCTGTTACCTACAGTATCTAGTATCTCTGTTACCTACAGTATCTAGTCCCTCTGTTACCTACAGTATCTAGTCCCTCTGTTACCTACAGTATCTAGTCCCTCTGTTACCTACAGTATCTAGTATCTCTGTAGTCCTTTGCTCAAATGACAACGTTTGATTTCTAGACAGCCTACTTTAACCATGGTGGAAATGACTACTTTATCTGCAGGATAGCCTGAAGGACTAACAGGACTTTCTTCAATTCAGCTTTTGTGTCCAAAAATAGCTAATAACTCACCATGGGACGGTGCAGAATTGGCAGCACATGGCAGGCTGACTGGTCACTGTGACAACTACCACAGAGAAGGAAGCACATCACACACAATGAGAGCTGTGGGCAACCGGGGGAGAAGGACCTTATTGAGTCACTCTCACATCCACACAGTCTGGTTTACATTTACATTTTAGTCATTTAGCAGACGCTCTTATCCAGAGCGATTTACAGTTAGTGAGTGCATACATTTTCATACTGGCCCCCCCTGTGGGAAACGAACCCACAACCCTGGCGTTGCAAGCACCATGCTCTACTAACTGAGCTGCACGGGGCCACGGTTTAGATCATGTACACTGATGAAAAATATAAACCCAACATGCAACAATTTCAAAGATTTTACTGGGTTACAGTTAATGTAAGGAGATCAGTCAATTTAAATGAGTTCATTAGTCCCTAATCTATGGATTGCACATTACTGGGAATACAGATATGCATCTGTTGGTCACAGATACCTTTAAAAAAGGTAGGGGCGTGGATCAGAAAACCAGTCAGTATCTGGTGTGTCCACCATTTGCCTCATGCAGCGCAACACATCTCCTTCACATAGAGTTGATCAGGCTGTTGATTGTGGCCTGTGGAATGTTGTCCCACTCCTCTTCAATGGCTGTGTGAAGTTGCTGGATATTGGCGGGAACTGGAACACGCTGTCGTACACGTTGATCCAGAGCAACCCAAACAAGCTTAATGGGTGACACGTCTGGTGAGTATGCAGGCCATGGAAGAACTGGGACATTTTCAGCTTCCAGGAATTGTGTACAGACCCTTGCGACATGGGGCCGTGCATTATCATGCTGAAACATTAGTTGATGGCGGCAAATGAATGGCACGACAATGGGCCTCAGAATCTCATCACGGTATTTCTTTGCATTCAAATTGCCATCGATAAAATGCAATGATGTTTGTTGTCCGTAACTTATGCCTGCCCATACCATAACCCCACTGCCACAATGGGGCACTCTGTTCACAACTTTGACATCAGCAAACCGCTCGCCCACACGTGGTCTGCGGTTGTGAGGCCGGTTGGACGTACTGCCAAATTCTCTAAAACAACGTTGGAGGTGGCTTATGGTAGAGAAATAAACATTAAATTCTCTGGCAACAGCTCTGGTGGACATTCCTGCAGTCAGCATGCCAATTACACGCTACCTTTACGTATGGGTGGTCCTCTGTAGCTCAATTGGTAGAGCATGGCGCTTGTAACGCCAGGGTAGTGGCTTCGATCCCCAGGACCACCCATACGTAAAAATATATGCACACATGAATGCAAGTCGCTTTGGATAAAAGCGTCTGCTAAATGGCATATTATTGTCTTATTACCTCAAAACTTTTGACATCTGTGGCATTGTGTTGTGTGACAAAACTACACATTTTAATGTGGCCTTTTATTGTCCCCAGCCAAGGTGCACCTGTGTAATGATCATGCTATTTAATCAGCTTCTTGATAGTGAGAAATGCTCACTAACAGGGATATAAACAAATTTGTGCACAAAGTCTGAGAGAAATACGCTTTTTGTGAGTATGGAACATTTCTGGGATCCATGAAACATGGGACAAAAATGTTACGTTGATATTTTTGTTCAGTGTAGTTTTCTCTCTCTCTCGCTTCTCTCTCTCTCTCTCTCTCTCTCTCTCTCTCTCTCTCTCTCTCTCTCTCTCTCTCTCTCTCTCTCTCTCTCTCTCTCTCTCTCATGCACACACACTCCTATAGACCCACTCTATTTCTCTCTCTCCTCCTACCAGGTCCCATTACTCATCCTATGACAGCCCTGAATTCACCTCAGCACTAAGGTATGCTGAAGGTTAAAGTCAAACTTTACACATATTAAATGTATACAGGCAGGGATTTTACAATACAAAATATCTACTGTATTCACACTAAGGTCAAAGCTTTACAGGAAGATTAGGGTTAGAGACTAACCCTGTTTGCGGATAATCTGCAACTTTTCTATTTTTACAGTTTTTTTACATTTACAGTCATTTAGCAGACACTCTTATCCAAAGCAACTTACAGTTAGTGAGTGCATACATTATTATTATTTTTAAATATTTTTCATACTGGCCCCCCGTGGGAATCGAAACCACAACCCTGGCGTTGCAAACACCATGCTCTACCAACTGAGCTACATCCCTGCCGGCCATTCCCTCCCCTACCCTGGACAACACTGGGCCAATTATGCGCCGCCCCATGGGTGTCCCGTTCACAGCCGGCTACGACAGAGCCTGGATTCGAACCAGGATCTCTAGTGGCACAGCTTAGACCACTGTGCCACTCGGGAGTAGGGTGCTATTTGGGTTCTATGTAACTATATTATGTAAGTAACTAAGCTGTTGTTCTATAGTATTATATCTGTCATATGGAGACCAAACTGTAGCATTTTCCTGTCCAGCTCGTAAGGAATTGTAAGCAAATATTTGTTTCTATCGCCTGCAAACATGTGTTTAGTCCTGCTCTGTTTTGTTTGAGGCTGATGGCTGAGTCCCGAATGGCAAACTATTCCCTTTATAGTGTACTACTTTTGGCGAGGACCAATAGGGCTCTGGTAAAATGTAGTGCACTACATAGGGAATAGGGTGCTATTTGGGTTGCACACATGCAGGAGAGCTGGCTTGGGCTCCTGGAAGACAGAAACTAGTCAGGCCTCGCCATTCAGCAGCCTCCCCTCCCCTCCCCTCCCTCCCTCCCTCCCTCCCTCCCTCCCTCCCCTCCCCTCCCCTCACGATACAGAAACAGGAGATAGGCTCCTCCCCTATGAGCCGTTCTGTCTCACACTACAGAAACAGGAGATAGGCCCCTCCCCCCATGAGCCGTTCTGGCTCACGCTACAGAAACAGGAGATAGGCTTACTTACTTTACTTCAAACTATTGAGATATGATTGGTTTTCTCAAAAACATTAACAACCTTCAAAATAACAACAATTCTGCGGTGAAGAGTATTCTGCTGAAAATAAAACAACACCAGATTGTAGTAAGCAATGACCGATAAGAGCATTACAGTGTTACAGGAGCATGACAAACGATTCACTTAAAGAAAACCCCTTCCACGCAATACAGAGATACACATTCCAGGACAGTCTAAATACCCCTGGGGGGAGAAAATGCATCAATAACGGCCATGATATGATCATATAAAGAAAATAAACTTTAAGTAATTAGGTTGCGGCAAAGCAATGAGAGCAGACCACATTTCACACAGATTATGTAAGTGTTCAAATCAAAGGAGATTGACGTTAATTACAGTTGAACAATGAGGGAAACACATCTGTATTGAAGTGTGTGTTCTTATTTTAAATGTATGTAGTTCTGTTCTTGTGCTGTTCTTGTCTATTCATGTTCTGTATTATGTCATGTTTCCTGTTTTGTGTGGACCCCAGGAAGAGTAGCTGCTGCTTAAGCACTAGCTAATGGGGATCCTAATGCAGTTTTTTTGTTCAATCACTTTGGCACATATTTCAGATGTCAGTTGTATAAGTACAAAACTCTAAACTGATAACACTTGTAATGGCCCCTATCTTATGTTCAGAACCGTTGATTGTGCGTTCACTGGGGTTTCACACGTTTCACCACTGAGTCGTTCATGCAAAATCAAAGTTTTCCGTGAAATGCCATGAGAACATTTAGTTTAGTCACCAAAACATCAGGTAATGATAGGCTCATCATTTAGTCACTTTAACTACCATTTAATCCAATAGCAAAACATACAAGAAACACATTTCAAAACTACTGAATAAAACGAATAGTCGATGGTAAATATAATCCTCCATTCAGTATTTGACTTTAACTTGACATGCAATTAAAAAATAGAATTGATATCCAATGGCAGGTTGTGAGGATGTTGAGAATAATGTCAGTCTTACTGTTTCATTATCCTTATTCAGTACATACGTAGGACAAATCATCAGATATAGGGCTATTGTAAAGCAGTTGGCTACTGAAAAACGTAGCACAGTGTTGTATGCCATTTCTGCCCTATGGAAGATTGCACAAGATCACCATTTTTTTTGACTGTCAACTGATACAGTATCGCCTGTCTCTCTGCTTGAAATTCATCAGTTTACAGTGTATCAATGAAATTCAGATAATTAATAGAAATATATTGTTAAATACAGCCCAGATATTTCAGCAGTACATTGTACACTCCTAAAAATAAAGGTGCAAGTTGGAACCAAATAAGGTTGTTGAGAGCAATGCCATAGGGAAACCATTTGAGGGTCTCGGAAGAACCATAAATGGGATGGTTCTTTGAATAACCATTTGGAGGAGAAAGAAACACACACCTGTTTAGGAGAGGTGCTGGCTAGCAGAGTAGAACACCTGTTTAGGAGAGGTGCTGGTTAGCGGAGTAGAACACCTGTTTAGGAGAGGTGCTGGCTAGCAGAGTAGAACACCTGTTTAGGAGAGGTGCTGGCTAGCAGAGTAGAACACCTGTTTAGGAGAGGTGCTGGCTAGCAGAGTAGAACACCTGTTTAGGAGAGGTGCTGGCTATCAGAGTAGAACACCTGTTTAGGAGAGGTGCTGGCTAGCAGAGTAGAACACCTGTTTAGGAGAGGTGCTGGCTAGCAGAGTAGAACACCTGTTTAGGAGAGGTGCTGGCTATCAGAGTAGAACACCTGTTTAGGAGAGGTGCTGGCTAGCAGAGTAGAACACCAGAAAAAGAAAAGGAGAGCCTCACTGTAGGAGCTCAGATGAAATCATTTAATAACCTAATAACCAACGTTCCGACTGACACGCTGTCTTCATCAGGGTTCGTTGAAGAACCATATCGAAATCCAAAGCCCTCCAGGACCGGAATCGAATAGCCCTTCTGTAGGGCTTTAAGCCTTATTTGCATATTTCCCAGGGTGCCTTCTGAGTGAATCTTAGAGTTAACAGTACCACCCATGACTGTATTTACTTTCATTAATTTTCAGTCCTGTGGATTTAACCAAGTGAGATCCTAAGTTAATTTGTTGTCATTAAAATGTAATTATTTAAGACAATACAATACATATTTCACAAGCCCTTCTTTTAAGGGCCTAGTTTTACCCTAATACGGTGACGTGAAACTACTGCACTAGTAGTGTGTGTGGTGTGGTGTGTGAGAGCGTGTGTTTAGAGGCCCTGCATGATACATCTCTATTGTCTTCCACCCCACAGCTCAGACCCAGACCCAGCTCAGACCCAGACCCAGCCCAGACCAAGACCCAGCCCAGAACCAGCTCAACACAGACCTGTACTGACAGCTGTGGTTAGAGAGCAGTAGTAATCTGTGGTTAGAGTGCAGTATTAATCTGTGGTTAGAGTGCAGTAGTAATCTGTGGTTAGAGTGCAGTAGTAATCTGTGGTTAGAGTGCAGTATTAATCTGTGGTTCGAGTGCAGTAGGAATCTGTGGTTGGAGTGCAGTATTAATCGGTGGTTAGAGAGCAGTAGTAATCTGTGGTAAGAGAGCAGTAGTAATCTCTAGTTGAGTGCAGTATTAATCTGTGGTTAGAGTGCAGCATTAATCTGTGGTTAGAGTACAGTATTAATCTGTGGTTAGAGTTCAGTAGTAATCTGTGGTTAGAGTGCAGTATTAATCTGTGGTTATAGTTCAGTAGTAACCACAATGTTAAACCATACAGCTCCCCTCCCTCCCTCCCACACCTCCTCACTACCACAATGTTAAACCGTAAACACTTTGGTAACGTCCCAAATGACATCCCATTACCTATAGAGTGTATTACTTTTAAACAAGGCCCATCGGTGTCTGGTCATACTTTTAAACAAGGCCCATCGATGTCTGGTCACACTTTTAAACAAGGCCCATAGGTGTCTGGTCATACTTTTAAACAAGGCCCATAGGTGTCTGGTCAATAGTAGTGCACTATGCTGAGACATACCTTCAGTATTTGACTAACACAAACCCCGGGACAAGCCAATCACAATGTTGTAAAGCGAGCCCAGCGGTGATAAAGGTGTCAGAAAAAACGGCGACAGTGAAATGCGGTCGGTGAAGTCATACGCAGGACACGGAGCTACTGGAAACCGTACTTTTAATAAAAGATGCCAGTAAAATACACAGTCTCCAAAACAACGGAGAAAACGAACGACCTGTACACTGTCGAATGACACAAACAATAACACACAACACACAATGCACGACAGAGGGTTAAATAGGGAATACAATACAACATAATGGGCAACAGGTGTACACAATCAGACACAACAAGTCAAACACCGAGACATAGATCGGTGGCAGCTAGTACTCCGGGGACGACGAACGCCGAAGCCTGCCCGAGCAGGGAGGAGGAGCAGCCTCGGCTGACTCCGTGACAAAAGGTGACAAATGATTGTAATGATTGTGAAGTTTGGTTGGTTTGGGGAGATGGTGGATCAGGGGAAAGCTGCAGAGAGCCTTAAAAGGGATGAAGTATATTGTCAAGGAAAGCACAGCACTATCCTGACGCAGTAAATATTAATAAAAACATCAAAAAAGTGAAGTGTGCTTTGTGCAACGTCCTGATGAGTGTGGACCTATCACAGTTGTTGACCATCATCCAATGGCAATGTGTTTCTTTGTTTTCCTTCTAATGTACATCAAATAGTATGACTTTTGTGACAGATTTTCCAATTCAACGGGTTGAAGAGAATAACTTTTTGTCAAGTTGCAATGGAAACTGCTTTGCCAATCTCTATCAGATGGTGGGATGTGGGATGGTGCATTGTTACTGTTCAGTACATACAGCACCCCTCTTCAACAGGTCTCCCGCAACGCTGGACATTCAGCCTGCACCAGGCTTTGCCCAGCCTCAGCATTTCCCCAGTTAAGGGACGGCGCTCAAATGTCACCCTCAAAAGTAGTGCACTACTGTATATATGGAATTGGGTGCCATTTGGGACCCAGCAAACAGCAAACTTCAGCAATAAGGAGAGATTTGTGGCATTTAATAATTGAGGACGTCCCGAGGTCCATACTTTATACCTGTATGCTTTGATTTATCTGCCTATGACCTTGCAGTATGACTCAGGAATATCTGCCACCGCCTGGACAAAACATGCTTTTTTTTTTTCATATTGAAAGATACCCTGGTATTTCAGTCTTGTTTCGTTGACCGGATCCCGTACCTCTGTGGATCCTGTACCTCTGTGGATCCCGTACCTCTGTGGATCCCGTACCTCTGTGGATCCCGTACCTCTGTGGATCCTGTACCTCTGTGGATCCCGTACCTCTGTGGATCCTGTACCTCTGTGGATCCCGTACCTCTGTGGATCCTGTACCTCTGTGGATCCTGTACCTCTGTGGATCCTGTACCTTTGTGGATCCTGTACCTCTGTGGATCCCGTACCTCTGTGGATCCTGTACCTCTGTGGATCCTGTACCTCTGTGGATCCGTACCTCTGTGGATCCTGTACCTCTGTGGATCCCGTACCTCTGTGGATCCTGTACCTCTGTGGAAAAGAGCAATGCTTTTGTGCATACATTCTCCACCATATGTGGCAGAACCCAGGGTTGCTTTTTCTCAGTTTTTTGTACAATTTCTACAACCACCCATCGGAAAAACAAGAAGACGGTATATAGTTGAACCCTAAAGTGGATTTACTTTACTGAGTGGATCTAATTCTCATTATTTAACAACCACCCGTAGCCATTGCAGTCAAAGGCCAACGAAAGGCTATTATTCCTGTTCAGCAATCAAACCTCTCATAACAAATTACTGAGTCCAAAATCTCCCTCTAGAAGTCTCCATGATGAACAAGAGTGTGAAGCAATGTCTCTTCGGGGGAAAGATAGCGTGAGAAAGTCTAGTAAGACTGGAGGACATTTACATAATTTCCAACCTAAAACAATAGGCTCCTATAAATACCAGGGCTGTGTCCCAAAGGGAACCCTATATAGTTATCCTTTATTTAACTACGCAAGTCAGTTAAGAACAAATTCTTATTTACAATGACGGCCTACCCCGGCCAAACCGGACAATGCTGGGCCAATTGTGCACCGCCCTACGGGACTCCCAATCACCGCCGGATTGAGATACAGCCCGGAATCGAACCAGGGTCTGTAGTGACACCTCTAACACTGAGATGCAGTGCCTTAGACCGCTGTGCCACTATGGAGCCTCTATAGTGAACTGCTGTTGTCCAGGGCTCTGGCCAAAATTATTGCACTATATAGGGAATAGGGTTCCATTTGAAATGCAGCCCATGTGGTGGAGTGTGGAAGTAGAGGAACTGGCCTAGCCCACAGTGGGTTGATTGATGAAGCTAACAGGAAGACCTGGCCCAGGGCTAGCCCAAACACTCTCCTCTCTTCTCTTCCAGGGAAAATTCAGATCAGGTGGGTTGATTGATGAGGCTATCAGGAAGACCTGGCCCAGGGCTAGCCCAAACACTCTCCTCTCTTCTCTTCCAGGGAGATTCAGATTCCAACACAATCTATTGCACTCTCCACAGAAAACACAAACAGTCCAATTAGGCAGATAATTGCATTGTGAGCAGTCAGGTCATGTTTTAACTTCATGGAGGTATTCCAACTCTTTGGAGGGATTTGGAGATCAGGGCAAATTGTTATTCTCTGGATGGGTGGATAAGACATGGATAAGACACTTGTGGTATTTTGACACCAAACTGCAAAGCATCAACAGAGTAAATTTGATTTTCACGTAAAAATAATGATTTAACTAACTTCCTCCTAGCATTAAAAAGTAATGATCAAACACACAATCTCTACTTTCCACTGTTGTGTGGCACAGTCTTCATCCAAACCATTCGCTGCTACAGTATGTTTGTCATCCAAGGAGGAAATAAGGTCTTATTCATCCATATTCTGTGTGTGTGTGTGTGTGTGTGTGTGTGTGTGTGTGTGTGTGTGTGTGTGTGTCTGCGCGTGCTCGAGCGTCCTGACTGCTTACCCAGGAGAACCCTGAGTTATATTTCACTATAGCAGCAGCCACAGAATGAAAAAAATTTATAGATTTCTTTTTTCTTTTTATAGCTTTCCCCTGGCCTAGACAAGCCTCCTCTCCCCTGGCCTAGACAAGCCTCCTCTCCCCCCGGCCTAGACAAGCCTCCTCTCCCCCCGGCCTAGACAAGCCTCCTCTCCCCTGGCCTAGACAAGCCTCCTCTCCCCTGGCCTAGACAAGCCTCCTCTCCCCCCGGCCTAGACAAGCCTCCTCTCCCCCCGGCCTAGACAAGCCTCCTCTCCCCTGGCCTAGACAAGCCTCCTCTCCCCCCGGCCTAGACAAGCCTCCTCTCCCCTGGCCCAGACAAGCCTCCTCTCCCCTGGCCTAGACAAGCCTCCTCTCCTCCGGCCCAGACAAGCCTCTTCTCCCCTGGCCCAGACAAGCCTCCTCTCCCCTGGCCCAGACAAGCCTCCTTTGTTCAGGGAGGTTGGATGTGTGAGTCTCATTGTATGTATAGTGCTCTCATGTATAGTCTCATGTATAGTGCTCTACTTTTGACCAGAAACCTATGGGGAATAGTGTGGATATAGTGTGCCATTTGGGATGTAGCCCATGTTTCTATGTGTTCACTGCAGGTTTCCATTTAGTGTATTTCATGGTACATCCGGTAGATATAATGATCTTCTTCCAGGGAAAGGCTCTTCCATCTTCAAGCCTGTAGTCACACAGCACTGGTTTTACCCCCAGATTACAGCTTGTAGTCACATAGCACTGGTGTTACCCCCAGAATATAGACATCTAGAGGCAAAACATTTAAGGATTAAGTTTATTTTACTTCAGAGGCAAATTCACTGAAGCAAATATATGGGAATGTAATACAAAATGTATCTACTTATTTACAGAACTGCATTTTCAACAAGAAGAAAAGAAAGATCCTTTAAAAAACCCAGATCCCTTTACAAACCCAGATCCCTTTACAAATGTGTGTGTGTGTGTATACTGTATGTGTGTGTGTGTGTGTTTGTGTGTGTAGTCTCATCTGAAAAGTCTCCACAGTCTTGATACATGAGAGGGTTTGTTGTATCTTCCATGCTGTGCTCATCATCAGCCCTCTGATCATCATCTATTAAACATCTCATATAGTTAACACCCTGGAGACCTCTTCACAGGCTCTCTGATCATCTATACAACATCTAATATAGTTAACACCCTGGAGACCTCTTCACAGGCTCTCTGATCATCATCTATTAAACATCTCATATAGTTAACACCCTGGAGACCTCTTCACAGACTCTCTGCCAGCGACCCAAATAGTACCCTATACCCTATATAGTGCACTACGGGCATTCAGTTGGTGGTTTGAGTTGACATCCTTTAGATTTATGCCAATTGGTTGAAATAAAGGAAAGTGATTAATGTACCAATGAGGCCATAGGTTAATCAGGAAGTGCGGTGGAACTGCCTTAGTGTGCCATGCTCATAGGCTGAAGTTAATAGGGGAATGACATTCTGAACGCTTGCTAATAGTAAAGTAGGAGGAGAGACGTGACACTATGCTGATGAGGTAACATTATGACACTACCCTATAGATACATGCTATGCTGATGAGGTAATATTATGACACTACCCTATAGATACCTGCTATGCTGATGAGGTAACATTATGACACTACCCTATAGATACCTGCTATGCTGATGAGGTAACATTATGACACTACCCTATAGATACCTGCTATGCTGGTAACATTATGACACTACCCTATAGATACCTGCTATGCTGATGAGGTAACATTATGACACTACCCTATAGATACCTGCTATGCTGATGAGGTAACATTATGACACTACCCTATAGATACATGCTATGCTGATGAGGTAACATTATGACACTACCCTATAGATACCTGCTATGCTGATGAGGTAATATTATGACACTACCCTATAGATACCTGCTATACTGATGAGGTAACATTATGACACTACCCTATAGATACCATCTATGCTGATGAGGTAACATTATGACACTACCCTATAGATACCTGCTATGCTGATGAGGTAACATTATGACACTACCCTATAGATACCTGCTATGCTGATGAGGTAACATTATGACACTACCCTATAGATACCTGCTATGCTGATGAGGTAACATTATGACACTACCCTATAGATACATGCTATGCTGATGAGGTAACATTATGACACTACCCTATAGATACATGCTATGCTGATGAGGTAACATTATGACACTACCCTATAGATACATGCTATGCTGATGAGGTAATATTATGACACTACCCTATAGATACCTGCTATGCTGATGAGGTAACATTATGACACTACCCTATAGATACCTGCTATGCTGATGAGGTAATATTATGACACTACCCTATAGATACATGCTATGCTGATGAGGTAACATTATGACACTACCCTATAGATACATGCTATGCTGATGAGGTAACATTATTCTCATTACCGTATAAATATTGTACCTGCTATGCTGATGAGGTAAGATAGGAAGTTATGTGCTTACTAGATGAATTCAAAGTGACAAGCCATTCAGACCAGCCTTCCTGACTTGAACCTTCATAAAACTACACTACCTATAGTAACATGGCCATGTAACGTATGGGATGACTAATGGAATGGAATGTATAGACGGGAGCTTAATAGCCTGTGGTGTGGTGGAGGGAGTTTGTCTGGTTGGGAGCTTAATAGCCTGTAGTGTGGTGTAGGGAGTTTGTCTGGTTGGGAGCTTAATAGCCTGTGGTGTGGTGGAGGGAGTTTGTCTGGTTGGGAGCTTAATAGCCTGTGGTGTGGTGGAGGGAGTTTGTCTGGTTGGGAGCTTAATAGCCTGTGGTGTGGTGGAGGGAGTTTGTCTGGTTGGGAGCTTAATAGCCTGTGGTGTGGTGGAAGGAGTTTGTCTGGTTGGGAGCTTAATAGCCTGTGGTGTGGTGGAGGGAGTTTGTCTGGTTGGGAGCTTAATAGCCTGTGGTGTGGTGGAGGGAGTTTGTCTGGTTGGGAGCTTAATAGCCTGTGGTGTGGTGGAGGGAGTTTGTCTGGTTGGGAGCTTAATAGCCTGTAGTGTGGTGGAGGGAGTTTGTCTGGTTGGGAGCTTAATAGCCTGTGGTCTGGTGGAGGGAGTTTGTCTGGTTGGGAGCTTAATAGCCTGTAGTGTGGTGGAGGGAGTTTGTCTGGTTGGGAGCTTAATAGCCTGTAGTGTGGTGGAGGGAGTTTGTCTGGTTGGGAGCTTAATAGCCTGTGGTGTGGTGGAGGGAGTTTGTCTGGTTGGATACATTGACATGCTGCTGGTGATTCATACACTGCTAATGGGAATGTTCCTTTAGTTGGTGTTTGTACACATTAACATAATAGCAGACATTTACATTTGAGTCATTTAGCAGTCGCTCTTATCCAGAGCGACTTACAGTTAGTGCATTCAACTTAAGATAGCTAGGGGAGACCACCACATATCACAATCAGGGTAAGTAGATGTTTTCCTCAATTAAGAAGTTATCAGCACAGTCAGCGCTTGTAAGAAAAGACTAGTGTCGTCCTCTGTAGGTCCTCTGTAGCTCAGCTGGTAGAGCACGGCGCTTGTAACGCCAAGGTAGTGGGTTCGATCCCCGGGACCACCCATACACAAAAAATAAAAAATAAAAATAAAATGTATGCACGCATGACTGTAAGTCGCTTTGGATAAAAGTGTCTGCTAAATGGCATATTATTATTATTATTGATAGTGTCTCTTTGTGTTTTTTACATGGCAACAAGGAAGTGAAGAATTCCTTCCCAGTCACCGGGGACCAGATACGTTTTTCCAGCCCTGCCTCCAACTTCTTGTGCAATTGTAGAGATACTGTAATGCTGGGTTCCTCAACTGCTGGTAGTCGAGGACTGCTGCTGTCATTAAATGATGGGCTGTTTCTGCTCTCTTGTAACTCCTTATGGTATGTCACACCATGTTTGAGCAGAAACTGATCTGGGACCAGGCTAATTAAATGAGGGAGAAGCAGGACATTCCTAGTGTGCTGCTAACCCTTGACCCTTGACCTGAAGACAAACACCTTCCCAATAGATCACAATACGGATATCCCAATTGGGAGTGATTGTAAGCTTCCCACCACCTATGTTCGTGCAATACTGTAAACTGTATGTCCATGCTCCCCAGATTATAGACATCTAGAGGCAAAACATTTAAGGATTACGTTTATTTTACTTCAGAGGCAAATTCGCTGAAGCAAATATATGGGAATGTAATACAAAATGTATCTACTTATTTACAGAACTGCATTTTCATCAAGAAGAAAAGAAAGATCCTTTAACAAACCCAGATCCCTTTAACAAACCCAAAACCCTTTAACAAACCCAGATCACTTTACAAACCCAAATCCCTTTTCAGATAAATAACACCACATGAGTTAAATGTATTTATTTTTCAACTGGATTTAGATTACAAGTATAATAATTTGGTTTCTTCTGTGGAAATGAATGCAGTATTGTTTGTTCAGGAGGACTAATCAACCTTTCTGTTCCTGTTCAAAGTCTTATTGTGATATGTGTGTGTGTGTGTGTGTTTTTGTGTGTGTTTATACTGTATGTGTGTGTGTGTGTGTGTGTGTTTGTGTGTGTAGTCTCATCTGAAAGTCTCCTCAGTCTTGATACATGAGAGGGTTTGTTGGATCTTCCATGCTGTGCTCATCATCAGCCCTCAAATGGAACCCCCTTCACAGGCTCTCTGATCATCATCTATTAAACATCTCATATAGTTAACACCCTGGAGACCTCTTCACAGGCTCTCTGATCATCATCTATAAAACATCTCATATTGTTAACATCCTGGAGACCTCTTCACAGGCTCTCTGATCATCAATAAAACATCTCATATAGTTAACACCCTGGAGACCTCTTCACAGACTCTCTGATCATCATCTATAAAACATCTCATATAGTTAACACCCTGGAGACCTCTTCGCAGGCTCTCTGCCAGCGACCCAAATAGTACCCTATTCCCTATATAGTGCACTACGGGCATTCAGTTGGTGGTTTGAGTTGACATCCTTTAGATTTATGCCAATTGGATGAAATAAAGGAAAGTGATTATTGCACCAATGAGGCCATAGGTTAATCAGGAAGTGTGGTGGAACTGCCTTAGTGTGCCATGCTCATAGGCTGAAGTTAATAGGGGAATGACATTCTGAACGCTTGCTAATAGTAAAGTAGGAGGAGAGACGTGACACTATGCTGATGAGGTAACATTATGACATTACCCTATAGATACCTGCTATGCTGATGAGGTAATATTATGACACTACCCTATAGATACCTGCTATGCTGATGAGGTAACATTATGACACTACCCTATAGATACCTGCTATGCTGATGAGGTAACATTATGACACTACCCTATAAATACCTGCTATGCTGATGAGGTAACATTATGACACTACCCTATAGATACCTGCTATGCTGATGAGGTAACATTATGACACTACCCTATAGATACAGTGGGGGAAAAAAGTATTTAGTCAGCCACCAATTGTGCAAGTTCTCCCACTTAAAAAGATGAGAGAGGCCTGTAATTTTCATCATAGGTACACGTCAACTATGACAGACAAAATGAGAAAATAAATTCCAGAAAATCACATTGTAGGATTTTTAATGAATTTATTTGCAAATTATGGTGGAAAATAAGTATTTGGTCAATAACAAAAAAGTTTCTCAATACTTTGTTATATACTCTTTGTTGGCAATGACACAGGTCAAACGTTTTCTGTAAGTCTTCACAAGGTTTTCACACACTGTTGCTGGTATTTTGGCCCATTCCTCCATGCAGATCTCCTCTAGCGCAATGATGTTTTGGGGCTGTCGCTGGGCAACACGGATTTTCAACTCCCTCCAAAGATTTTCTATGGGGTTGAGATCTGGAGACTGGCTAGGCCACTCCAGGACCTTGAAATGCTTCTTACGAAGCCACTCCTTCGTTGCCCGGGCGGTGTGTTTGGGATCATTGTCATGCTGAAAGACCCAGCCACGTTTCATCTTCAATGCCCTTGCTGATGGAAGGAGGTTTTCACTCAAAATCTCACGATACATGGCCCCATTCATTCTTTCCTTTACACGGATCAGTCGTCCTGGTCCCTTTGCAGAAAAACAGCCCCAAAGCATGATGTTTCCACCCCCATGCTTCACAGTAGGTATGGTGTTCTTTGGATGCAACTCAGCATTCTTTGTACTCCAAACACGACGAGTTGAGTTTTTACCAAAAAGTTCTATTTTGGTTTCATCTGACCATATGACATTCTCCCAATCCTATTCTGGATCATCCAAATGCACTCTAGCAAACTTCAGACGGGCCTGGACATGTACTGGCTTAAGCAGGGGGACACAGCAGGATTTGAGTCCCTGGCGGCGTAGTGTGTTACTGATGGTAGGCTTTGTTACTTTGGTCCCAGCTCTCTGCAGGTCATTCACTAGGTCCCCCCGTGTGGTTCTGGGATTTTTGCTCACCGTTCTTGTGATCATTTTGACCCCACGGGGTGAGATCTTGCGTGGAGCCCCAGATCGAGGGAGATTATCAGTGGTGTTGTATGTCTTCCATTTCCTAATAATTGCTCCCACAGTTGATTTCTTCAAACCAAGCTGCTTACCTATTGCAGATTCAGTCTTCCCAGCCTGGTGCAGGTCTACAATTTTGTTTCTGGTGTCCTTTGACAGCTCTTTGGTCTTGGCCATAGTGGAGTTTGGAGTGTGACTGTTTGAGGTTGTGGACAGGTGTATTTTATACTGATAACAAGTTCAAACAGGTGCCATTAATACAGGAAACGAGGGGAGGACAGAGGAGCCTCTTAAAGAAGAAGTTACAGGTCTGTGAGAGCCAGAAATCTTGCTTGTTTGTAGGTGACCAAATACTTATTTTCCACCATAATTTGCAAATAAATTCATTAAAAATCCTACAATGTGATTTTCTGGATTTTTTTTCCTCAATTTGTCTGTCATAGTTGACGTGTACCTATGATGATAATTACAGGCATCTCTCATCTTTTTAAGTGGGAGAACTTGCACAATTGGTGGCTGACTAAATACTTTTTTTCCCCACTGTACCTGCTATGCTGATGAGGTAACATTATGACACTACCCTATCGATACCTGCTATGCTGATGAGGTAACATTATGACACTACCCTATAGATACCTGCTATGCTGATGAGGTAATATTATGATACTACCCTATAGATACCTGCTATACTGATGAGGTAACATTATGACACTACCCTATAGATACCATCTATGCTGATGAGGTAACATTATGACACTACCCTATAGATACCTGCTATGCTGATGAGGTAACATTATGACACTACCCTATAGATACCATCTATGCTGATGAGGTAACATTATGACACTACCCTATAGATACCTGCTATGCTGATGAGGTAACATTATGACACTACCCTATAGATACCTGCTATGCTGATGAGGTAACATTATGACACTACCCTATAGATACCTGCTATGCTGATGAGGTAACATTATGACACTACCCTATAGATACATGCTATGCTGATGAGGTAACATTATGACACTACCCTATAGATACATGCTATGCTGATGAGGTAACATTATGACACTACCCTATAGATACCTGCTATACTGATGAGGTAACATTATGACACTACCCTATAGATACCTGCTATGCTGATGAGGTAACATTATGACACTACCCTATCGATACCTGCTATGCTGATGAGGTAACATTATGACAATACCCTATAGATACCTGCTATGCTGATGAGGTAATATTATGACACTACCCTATAGATACCTGCTATACTGATGAGGTAACATTATGACACTACACTATAGATACCATCTATGCTGATGAGGTAACATTATGACACTACCCTATAGATACCTGCTATGCTGATGAGGTAACATTATGACACTACCCTATAGATACCATCTATGCTGATGAGGTAACATTATGACACTACCCTATAGATACCTGCTATGCTGATGAGGTAACATTATGACACTACCCTATAGATACCTGCTATGCTGATGAGGTAACATTATGACACTACCCTATAGATACCTGCTATGCTGATGAGGTAACATTATGACACTACCCTATAGATACATGCTATGCTGATGAGGTAACATTATGACACTACCCTATAGATACATGCTATGCTGATGAGGTAACATTATGACACTACCCTATAGATACCTGCTATACTGATGAGGTAACATTATGACACTACCCTATAGATACCTGCTATGCTGATGAGGTAACATTATGACACTACCCTATAGATACCATCTATGCTGATGAGGTAACATTATGACACTACCCTATAGATACCTGCTATGCTGATGAGGTAACAGAATGACACTACCCTATAGATACCTGCTATGCTGATGAGGTAACATTATGACACTACCCTATAGATACCTGCTATGCTGATGAGGTAACATTATGACACTACCCTATAGATACATGCTATGCTGATGAGGTAACATTATGACACTACCCTATAGATACATGCTATGCTGATGAGGGAGTTTGTCTGGTTGGGAGCTTAATAGCCTGTGGTGTGGTGGAGGGAGTTTGTCTGGTTGGGAGCTTAATAGCCTGTAGTGTGGTGGAGGGAGTTTGTCTGGTTGGGAGCTTAATAGCCTGTGTGTGGTGGAGGGAGTTTGTCTGGTTGGGAGCTTAATAGCCTGTGGTGTGGTGGAGGGAGTTTGTCTGGTTGGGAGCTTAATAGCCTGTGGTGTGGTGGAGGGAGTTTGTCTGGTTGGGAGCTTAATAGCCTGTGGTGTGGTGGAGGGAGTTTGTCTGGTTGGGAGCTTAATAGCCTGTAGTGTGGTGGAGGGAGTTTGTCTGGTTGGGAGCTTAATAGCCTGTGGTCTGGTGGAGGGAGTTTGTCTGGTTGGGAGCTTAATAGCCTGTAGTGTGGTGGAGGGAGTTTGTCTGGTTGGGAGCTTAATAGCCTGTAGTGTGGTGGAGGGAGTTTGTCTGGTTGGGAGCATAATAGCCTGTGGTGTGGTGGAGGGAGTTTGTCTGGTTGGATACATTGACATGCTGCTGGTGATTCATACACTGCTAATGGGAATGTTCCTTTAGTTGGTGTTTGTACACATTAACATAATAGCAGACATTTACATTTGAGTCATTTAGCAGTCGCTCTTATCCAGAGCGACTTACAGTTAGTGCATTCAACTTAAGATAGCTAGGGGAGACCACCACATATCACAATCAGGGTAAGTAGATGTTTTCCTCAATTAAGAAGTTATCAGCACAGTCAGCGCTTGTAAGAAAAGACTAGTGTCGTCCTCTGTAGGTCCTCTGTAGCTCAGCTGGTAGAGCACGGCGCTTGTAACGCCAAGGTAGTGGGTTCGATCCCCGGGACCACCCATACACAAAAATAAAAAATAAAAATAAAATGTATGCACGCATGACTGTAAGTCGCTTTGGATAAAAGTGTCTGCTAAATGGCATATTATTATTATTATTATTGATAGTGTCTCTTTGTGTTTTTTACATGGCAACAAGGAAGTGAAGAATTCCTTCCCAGTCACCGGGGACCAGATACGTTTTTCCAGCCCTGCCTCCAACTTCTTGTGCAATTGTAGAGATACTGTAATGCTGGGTTCCTCAACTGCTGGTAGTCGAGGACTGCTGCTGTCATTAAATGATGGGCTGTTTCTGCTCTCTTGCAACTCCTTATGGTATGTCACACCATGTTTGAGCAGAAACTGATCTGGGACCAGGCTAATTAAATGAGGGAGAAGCAGGACATTCCTAGTGTGCTGCTAACCCTTGACCCTTGACCTGAAGACAAACACCTTCCCAATAGATCACAATACGGATATCCCAATTGGGAGTGATTGTAAGCTTCCCACCACCTATGTTCGTGCAATACTGTAAACTGTATGTCCATGCTGCACTGCTGAGTTCTTGTCTCTTTCAGGAGATCCAGAGGGATGTACAGTATTATAACAGGTGCTGTCCTGAAGGAGCTAGTTTGTATTGAGTCGGTGTTGTTGCTTTCTAAGAAGTGTTCGGAGGCTTTGAAGGCCTCTCTTTTGAAGTCAACCCTCAGATGAAAGTTATCCACTCTTAAAGGGCTAATCCGCAGTTGAATCAATAACAAAGTATTTCCCCATTTTTCCCCCCATTTTCCCGAAATATAACCACTCTCAAATTAGATAGAGCTATGGATGCAAGGACTGACCATCCATGATATCAACATTATAGTTTTAACCATGTTTTAAGTCTATATAGTATTTGTTTATATTTACCTTATTTACAAACATTGGAGTAAAACAAGCATATATTTGGGGTTCTGATGGGGTACGACAGTTGAACTAAGCTCATGAGGCATTTATATTCTTCAGAAATCAATGGGTACATATCTTTAATTCCAGAAAGTACAGAAATGGATGTAGCAACTGCAGATTTCCCCTTTAATTGTGGAAGAACTCTCCAAGCTGTGGAGAAAGCCCCTCCAGAGTCTGGGTTTGTGGCTGAATATCCAAAATAATACTTATGAACTAGGTGCCAGGAATTGAAAATCATTCCCCCAATAGTAAACTTGCATAATCCTTACCCCAATAGTAAACTTCCATAATCCTTCCCCCAATAGTAAACTTGCATATTGCTTAGAAACAAGTTAAATTGCATAAGAGTGCCCATTTTACAACAGCGTCTTTGGAATATGTTGTATGTTTGTCCTTCTCACAGTAGGTCTACTCCTGGTTTTGTGAAAATATGAAAATAAGAATAGTTCTGATCTGGTCTGAGCTGGTCTGAGCTGGTCTGAGCTGGTCTGAGCTGGTTTGACTGAAAAAAGAGACTGGAGTAGAAGATGAGTCTCTCAATGGACAACTTAGGCTTTGTGTTGAAGGAAACTATGAGTTAAATGTGCATTTCTCAAATGTTTTTTCTGATGGTTTATATTCAACGGACAGAGAATGTGTTGGGCAAAGTAAGCTAGCTAATATACTGTATAACGACTGGAGAACCAGGGAATCAATCCCTATGACTCCCTTGAAGTGAACATTTACATAATACAGTAAGGCCTGACAGAGCAGAGCAGTGACTGACTGTTTACCTCAGCTAAACACAGAGCCCTGACTGACTGTTTACCTCAGCTAAACACAGAGCCCTGACTGACTGTTTACCTCAGCTAAACACAGAGCCCTGACTGACTGTTTACCTCAGCTAAACACAGAGCCCTGACTGACTGTTTACCTCAGCTAAACACAGAGCCCTGACTGACTGTTTACCTCAGCTAAACACAGAGCCCTGACTGTATACCTCAGCTAAACACAGAGCACTGACTGACTGTTTACCTCAGCTAAACACAGAGCCCTGACTGACTGTTTACCTCAGCTAAACACAGAGCCCTGACTGACTGTTTACCTCAGCTAAACACAGAGCCCTGACAGAGCAGAGCCCTGACTGACTGTTTACCTCAGCTAAACACAGAGCCCTGACAGAGCAGAGCACTGACTGACTGTTTACCTCAGCTAAACACAGAGCACTGACTGACTGTTTACCTCAGCTAAACACAGAGCCCTGACTGACTGTTTACCTCAGCTAAACACAGAGCCCTGACTGATTGACTGACTGTTTACCTCAGCTAAACACAGAGCACTGACTGACTGTTTACCTCAGCTAAACACAGAGCCCTGACTGATTGACTGACTGTTTACCTCAGCTAAACACAGAGCCCTGACTGACTGTTTACCTCAGCTAAACACAGAGCCCTGACTGACTGTTTACCTCAGCTAAACACAGAGCCCTGACTGACTGTTTACCTCAACTAAACACAGAGCCCTGACTGACTGTTTACCTCAGCTAAACACAGAGCATTGACTGACTGTTTACCTCAGCTAAACATAGAGTCCTGATTGACTGTTTACCTCAGCTAAACACAGAGCATTGACTGACTGTTTATCTCAGCTAAACACAGAGCCCTGATTGACTGTTTACCTCAGCTAAACACAGAGCCCTGACAGAGCAGAGCCCCGACTGACTGTTTACCTCAGCTAAACACAGAGCCCTGACTGACTGTTTACCTCAGCTAAACACAGAGCCCTGACTGACTGTTTACCTCAGCTAAACACAGAGCCCTGACTGACTGTTTACCTCAGCTAAACACAGAGCCCTGACTGACTGTTTACCTCAGCTAAACACAGAGCCCTGACTGACTGTTTACCTCAGCTAAACACAGAGCCCTGACTGACTGTTTACCTCAGCTAAACACAGAGCCCTGACTGATTGACTGACTGTTTACCTCAGCTAAACACAGAGCCCTGACTGACTGTTTACCTCAGCTAAACACAGAGCACTGACTGACTGTTTACCTCAGCTAAACACAGAGCACTGACTGACTGTTTACCTCAGCTAAACACAGAGCACTGACTGACTGTTTACCTCAGCTAAACACAGAGCCCTGACAGAGCAGAGCCTTGACTGACTGTTTACCTCAGCTAAACACAGAGCCCTGACTGACTGTTTACCTCAGCTAAACACAGAGCCCTGACTGACTGTTTACCTCAGCTAAACACAGAGCCCTGACTGATTGTTACCTCAGCTAAACACAGAGCCCTGACTGACTGTTACCTCAGCTAAACACAAAGCCCTGATTGACTGACTGACTGTATACCTCAGCTAAACACAGAGCCCTGACAGAGCAGAGCCCTGACTGACTGTTTACCTCAGCTAAACATAGAGCCCTGACTGACTGTTTACCTCAGCTAAACACAGAGCACTGACTGACTGTTTACCTCAGCTAAACACAGAGCCCTGACTGATTGACTGACTGTTTACCTCAGCTAAACACAGAGCCCTGACTGATTGACTGACTGTTTACCTCAGCTAAACACAGAGCACTGACTGACTGTTTACCTCAGCTAAACACAGAGCACTGACTGACTGTTTACCTCAGCTAAACACAGAGCACTGACTGATTGACTGACTGTTTACCTCAGCTAAACACAGAGCCCTGACTGACTGTTTACCTCAGCTAAACACAGAGCACTGACTGACTGTTTACCTCAGCTAAACACAGAGCACTGACTGACTGTTTACCTCAGCTAAACACAGAGCCCTGACTGACTGTATATCTCAACTAAACACAGAG
Organism: Coregonus ussuriensis; assembly: GCA_031479575.1. Taxonomy (NCBI): domain Eukaryota; kingdom Metazoa; phylum Chordata; class Actinopteri; order Salmoniformes; family Salmonidae; genus Coregonus; species Coregonus ussuriensis. The sequence goes on along the minus strand of CM062473.1, from coordinate 104,031,167 downwards.
CCCTGACTGACTGTATACCTCAGCTAAACACAGAGCCCTGACTGACTGTATACCTCAGCTAAACACAGAGCACTGACTGACTGTTACCTCAGCTAAACACAGAGCCCTGACTGACTGACTGTCTGTATACCTCAGCTAAACACAGATCCCTGACAGACTGAATACCTCACATAAACAGCAGATAATATGATCATATTCAGCGTGTGTCTCACCAAAGATAAATAGCTCATCAATATTCTATGCTGAGTGTATTTGGAGAGTAGTTAACTCCTGACTCCAGAATATCCTAGAGACTTGGTGCTCAGTTTAAAGTAAGGCTAGAGTCAACTGGAACATACCTGCCTTTAGTTTACACTGTATGTGCTTTCTGCATTTTTTTATCCTTTGAAGAAACACTTGAACACACACACTGTAGCAAATGAGCCTTTGGTAAGCTGTGAGTTCCCTTTCCTTTACTCACCATGTTTGGACACGTCACAGGAGAACATGTGATGACTCAATGCTCTTTAGAACATGGCAACAACCAACCAACCTTGACTCTCATGGCTAGTCTGAGAAAGAGAGAGAGAGAGAGAGAGAGAGAGAGAGAGAGAGAGAGAGAGAGAGAGAGAGAGAGAGAGAGAGAGAGAGAGAGAGAGAGAGAGAGAGAGAGAGAGAGAGAGAGAGAGAGAGAGAGAGATGACTGAGCCCACAAACAACAAGTGTGCGGTTAAAATGGGCAAAAAACACACACATTTCTTTCCACAGGGCCGTGGGGTGAGACAGGGATGCAGTTTAAGCCCCACCCTCTTCAACATATATATCAACGAATTGGCGAGGGCTCTAGAACAGTCTGCAGCACCCGGCCTCACCCTACTAGAATCTGAAGTCAAATTTCTTCTGTTTGCTGATGATCTGGTGCTTCTGTCACCAACCAAGGAGGGCCTACAGCAGCACCTAGATCTTCTGCACATATTCTGTCAGACCTGGCCCTGACAGTAAATCTCAGTAAGACAAAAATAATGGTGTTCCAAAAAGGTCCAGTAGCCAGGACCACAAATACAAATTCCATCTAGACACCGTTGCCCTAGAGCACACAAAAAACTATATATACCTCGGCCTAAACATCAGCGCCACAGGTAACTTCCACAAAGCTGTGAACGATCTGAGAGACAAGGCAAGAAGGGCCTTCTATGCCATCAAAAAGAACATAACATTTGACATACCAATTAGGATCTGGCTAAAAATACTTGAATCAGTTATAGAACCCATTGCCCTTTATGGTTCTGAGGTCTGGGGTCCGCTCACCAACCAAGAATTCACAAAATGGGACAAACACCAAATTGAGACTCTGCATGCAGAATTCTGCAAAAACATCCTCAGTGTACAACGTAAAACACCAAATAATGCATGCAGAGCAGAATTAGGCCAATACCCGCTAATTATCAATATCCAGAAAAGAGCCGTTCAATTCTATAACCACTTAAAAGGAAGCGATTCCCAAACCTTCCATAACAAAGCCACCACCTACAGAGAGATGAACCTAATGTCACGATCGCTTTAAGATGAAGCGGACCAAGGCGCAGCGTGATAAGCGTACATTATTTTATTGAAGTACACAACACGAACCAAAACAATAAACCAAACGATAAGTGAAGTCCTGGGTTAAACACAAACCTTTCGGAACAAGATCCCACAATGACTAGAGAAAACAGGCTGCCTAAGTATGGTTCCCAATCAGAGACAACGAGCAACAGCTGCCTCTGATTGGGAACCACCCTGGCCAACATAGATCTAAACGATCTAGACTGAAAACAAGGAACAACTAAACATAGGAAAATCCACACCCTGGCTCAACATTTCAGAGTCCCCAGAGCCAGGGCGTGACAGTACCCCACCCCCAAAGGCGCGGACTGCGACCGCGCCACACCAACACAAGAGGGTAGGGGCCGGGTGGGCATTCCGCCTCGGAGGCGGATCCGGCTCCGGGCGTGACCACCCCTCTTTCTCTACCCCCCCGTAGCGCCCCTGGTCTGGACCCGCTGGCCGGAGCTGGACTGGACACCGGTGGAGCCGATTGCTCTGGCTCCGGTGTGGAGCAGCTGACCGGAGCCGGACCAAGCACTGGTGGAACAGGCACGGACCGTGCCGGACTGACGACGCGCACCACTGGCTTGGTGCGGGGAGCAGGAACGGGCCAGACCGGGCTGACGACACGCACCACTGACTTGGTGCGGGGAGCAGGAACGGGCCGGACCGGGCTGACGACGCGCACCACTGTCTTGGTGCGGGGAGCAAGAACAGGCCGGACCGGGCTGACTACGCGCACCACTGGCTTGGTGCGGGGAGCAGGAACGGGCCGGACCGGGCTGGCGACGCGCACCACAGGCTTAGTGCGGGGAGCAGGAATGGGCCTGACCGGGCTGACGACGCGCACCATTGGCTTGGTGCGGGGAGCAGGAACAGGCCGGACCAGGCTGGCGACGCGCACTACAGGCTTAGTGCGGGGAGCAGGAATGGGCCTGACCGTACTGGGAACACACACCACTGGCCTTGTGCGGAAATCAGGAACGGGCCGGACCGGACTGGTGACACACACCACTTGCTTGGTGCGAGGAGCGGGACTGGGTTTCCTCATAAACCTCCGCTCCCTCTGCTGCCTAACCAGTTCCTCTCGCCGTGCCTCCACACTCTCCTTCTCCCTCGTGACCAGTGGTCCCCGTAACCTGGCGGCCTCCTCTGCTAACCTGCCAAACCGCTCTATCGCGGCCTCCCGCTGCCTCGCCGTCCACGGTGTGAGCCCCCCCCTAAAAAATTGTTGGGCTTGTCTCTCCCCCGTGAACATGGCCTCCATGGCTCTCGCCAGACTCTCACTCTTCTCCTCCCAAGTCCATCCTCTCTCCTCTTCACGCTGCTTGATCCAGTCGTGGTGGGATCTTCTGTCACGATCGTTATGAGATGAAGCGGACCAAGGCGCAGCGTGATAAGCGTACATTATTTTATTGAAGTACACAACACGAACCAAAACAATAAACCAAACGATAAGTGAAGTCCTGGGTTAAAAACAAACCTTTCGGAACAAGATCCCACAATGACTAGTGAAAACAGGCTGCCTAAGTATGGTTCCCAATCAGAGACAACGAGCAACAGCTGCCTCTGATCGGGAACCACCCTGGCCAACATAGATCTAAATGATCTAGACAGAAAACAAGGAACAACTAAACATAGGAACTAACACCCTGGCTCAACATTAAAGAGTCCCCAGAGCCAGGGCGTGACACCTGGAGAAGAGTCCCCTAAGTAAGCTTTTCCTGGGGCTCTGTTCACAAACTCAAACAGACCCCACACAACCCCAGGACAACAACAACAACAACAACAACAACAACAACAACAACAACACAAGTAGACCCAACCAAATCATGAGAAAACAAAAAGAGAATTACTTGACACATTGGAAAGAACAAACAAAAAAACAGAGCAAACTAGAATGCTATTTGGCCCTAAACAGAGAGTACACAGTGGCAGAATACCTGACCACTGTGACTGACCCAAACTTAAGGAAAGCTTTGACTATGTACAGACTCAGTGAGCATAGCCTTGCTATTGAGAAAGGCCGCCGTAGGCAGACCTGGCTCTCAAGAGAAGACAGGCTATGTGCACACTGCCCACAAAATGAGGTGGAAACTGAGCTGCAGTTCCTAACCTCCTGCCAAATGTATGACCATATTAGAGACACATATTTCCCTCAGATTACAGCGATCCACAAAGAATTCGAAAACAAACCCAATTTTGATAAACTCCCTTATCTACTGGGTGAAAAACCACAGTGTGCAATCACAGCTGCAATATTTGTGACCTGTTGCCACAAGAAAAGGGCAACCAGTGAAGAACAAACACCATTGTAAATACAACCCATATTTATGTTTATTTATTTTCCCATTTGTACTTTAACTAATTGCACATTGTTACAACACTGTATATATACATAATATGACATTTGAAATGTCTTTATTCTTTTGAAACTTCTGAGTGTAATGTTTACTGTTAATATTTATTGTTTATTTCACTTTTGTTTACTATCTACTTCACTTGCTTTGGCAATGTTAACACACGTTTCCCATGCCAATAAAGCCCTTAAATTGAAATTGAATTGAGAGAGAGAGAGAGACAGAGATAGATAGAGAGAGAGAGAGAGAGAGAGAGAGAGAGAGAGAGAGAGAGAGAGAGAGAGAGAGAGAGAGAGAGAGTGAGAGAACAGTGGAGAGTCATTAATTAAAAACACACATCTCCAAACCACCACCATAATTAACCTCTATCTCGTTAGCAACATAACAGGCTGCAGAGGTGAATAAAATTAATAAAGGCCACGTCCAAAATGGAATCCCATTCCCTATTTAGTGCACTACTTTTGACCAGGGCCCATAGTGCTCGATATAAGAAACTGGGTCCCATTTCGGATGCACACACACTTTGGAGATCTGTATTCCACAGCATACGGAATATCAATAGATATGATGATGTGCCCTGAAACGCTTTTCATTCTGGAACTTCCTCTCCACCTACAGCTCTTCCTTCTGACTCAGTTAGGCTAATTCTTCTTTCTCTCTTTGTTGAATGCCTTGGTTCTGGCTTCTGAAAGGTTTTTCAAGGTATTTTCCGGCAGGCAGGGTGGATGGAGTTGAAGTTTGACTTCGGCTGGTAAATATTTGATTGGCTTTATGGGTAAAAGAACAATAAGAGATTCATTAAATGTTTCATGGAGAGATTTCCCCCTGAGCCTGTCAGACATACAGCACATAGTAGAGTATACAGTCGTGGTCAAAAGTGCCACCAGTGCAAAGCTTGCTCAGGAATGCCAGCAGGCAGGTGTGAGTGCATCTGCACGCACAGTGAGGCAAAGACTTTTGGAGGATGGCCTGGTGTCAAGAATGGCAGCGAGGAAGCCACTTCTCTCCAGGAAAAACATCAGGGACAGACTGATATTCTGCAAAAGGTACAGGGATTGGACTGCTGAGGACTGGGGTAAAGTCATTTTCTCTGATTAATCCCCTTTCCGATTGTTTGGGGAATCCGGAAAAAAGCTTGTCCGGAGAAGACAAGGTGAGCGCTACCATCAGTCCTGTGTCATGCCAACAGTAAAGCATCCTGAGACCATTCATGTGTGGGGTTGCTTCTCAGCCAAGGGAGTGGGCACACTCACAATTTTGCCTAAGAGCACAGCCACGAAGAAAGAATGGTACCAACACATCCTCCGAGAGCAACTTCTCCCAACCATCCAAGAACAGTTTGGTGACAAACAATGCCTTTTCCAGCATGATGGAGCACCTTGCCATAAGGCAAAAGTGATAACTAAGTGGCTTGGGAAACAAAACATCAACATTTTGGGTCCATGGCCAGGAAACTCCCCAGACCTTAATCCCATTGAGAACTTGTGGTCAATCCTCAAGAGGCGGGTGGACAAACAAAAACCCACAAATTCTGACAAACTCCAAGCATTGATTATGCAAGAATGCGCTGCCATCAGACAGGATGTGGCCCAGAAGTTAATTGACAGCATGCCAGGGCGGATTGCAGAGGTCTTGAATAAGAAGGGTCAACACCGCAAATATTGACTCTTTGCATAAACTTTAATGTAATTGTCAATAAAAGCCTTTGACACTTATGGAATGCTTGTAATTATACTTCAGTATACCATAGTAACATCGGACAAAAATATCTAAAAACACTGAAGCAGCAAACTTTGTGAAGACCAATACTTGTGTCATTCTCAAAACTTTTGACCACGACTGTACAGTACAATATGTACAGTACATGCCATTTAGCAGAAGCTTTTATCTAAAGTGACTTACAGTCATGCAAGCATATATTTTACGTATTGGTAGCGCCAGGAATCGAACCCACAACCCAGGCGGTGCAAGAGCCATCCTATACCAGCTGAGTCATACAGGACCACATATCATCGGGAATGCAGAGTCACTTGTCCATGTAGCTATCGAGGTTCACTGTACCCGTAAGTAATCTAGCTATCGATGTTCACTGTACCCGTAAGTAATCTAGCTATCGATGTTCACTGTACCCGTAAGTAATCTAGCTATCGATGTTCACTGTACCCGTAAGTAATCTAGCTATCGATGTTCACTGTACCCGTAAGTAATCTAGCTATCGAGGTTCACCGTACCTTACTGATATTGAGTCAGAATGACTAGGCAAATGCAAATACTGTAGGTAGTCATTAGGACAATGTACGTCCGGATACGCCTCAGTTGTAACAATGGGAAAAGAGATAGATGTTATAATGCTAATGGTAAATGTTTTGGTTCAACAGGACCTTTAGTTCTGTCTTGCTACAGGCACAATATAATGTGTGGCTTCATGAGGTAATTCATGTTTTGAAGCTGCCTTTGGAATGATGTGTGTTCTTTCCTATCTCTAAGGCTTGAGACAAGCATACCTGATGATATCTTTCTCTAAGGCTTGAGTCAAGCATACCTGATGAGATCTCTCTCTAAGGCTTGAGTCAAGTATACCTGATGATATCTTTCTCTAAGGCTTGAGTCAAGCATACCTGATGAGATCTCTCTCTAAGGCTTGAGTCAAGCATACCTGATGAGATCTCTCTCTAAGGCTTGAGTCAAGCATACCTGATGAGATCTCTCTCTAAGGCTTGAGTCAAGCATACCTGATGAGATCTCTCTCTAAGGCTTGAGTCAAGCATACCTGATGAGATCTCTCTCTAAGGCTTGAGACAAGCATACCTGATGAGATCTCTCTCTAAGGCTTGAGTCAAGCATACCTGATGAGATCTCTCTCTAAGGCTTGAGTCAAGCATACCTGATGAGATCTCTCTCTAAGGCTTGAGTCAAGCATACCTGATGAGATCTCTCTCTAAGGCTTGAGTCAAGCATACCTGATGAGATCTCCCTCTAAGGCTTGAGTCAAGCATACCTGATGAGATCTCTCTCTAAGGCTTGAGTCAAGCATACCTGATGATATCTTTCTCTAAGGCTTGAGTCAAGCATACCTGATGAGATCTCTCTCTAAGGCTTGAGTCAAGCATACCTGATGAGATCTCTCTCTAAGGCTTGAGTCAAGCATACCTGATGAGATCTCTCTCTAAGGCTTGAGTCAAGCATACCTGATGAGATCTCTCTCTAAGGCTTGAGTCAAGCATACCTGATGATATCTTTCTCTAAGGCTTGAGTCAAGCATACTTGATGATATATCTCTCTAAGGCTTGAGTCAAGCATACTTGATGAGTTCTCTCTCTAAGGCTTGAGTCAAGCATACCTGATGAGATCTCTCTCTAAGGCTTGAGTCAAGCATACCTGATGATATCTCTCTCTAAGGCTTGAGTCAAGCATACTTGATGATATATCTCTCTAAGGCTTGAGTCAAGCATACCTGATGAGATCTCTGTCCAAGGCTTGAGTCAAGCATACCTGATGAGATCTCTGTCTAAGGCTTGAGTCAAGCATACCTGATGATATCTCTCTCTAAGGCTTGAGTCAAGCATACTTGATGGCTTGAGTCAAGCATACCTGATGAGATCTCTGTCCAAGGCTTGAGTCAAGCATACCTGATGAGATCTCTGTCTAAGGCTTGAGTCAAGCATACCTGATGAGATCTCTGTCCAAGGCTTGAGTCAAGCATACCTGATGAGATCTCTGTCTAAGGCTTGAGTCAAGCATACCTGATGAGATCTCTGTCTAAGGCTTGAGTCAAGCATACCTCATGGGAGTTTTCTCTAAGAAATATAGTATGCAATTTCACTTAAGTCTTGCATGTGGGGGAGAGTGGGGTAAGTTGAGCCATTTTTCACATTTAGCATCACTCTGTCAAGGGAAATACAATATTATTTCTAACAAAGATATCTACATATATTTCAGGATGTTGTGTATCCCTGGAAATAATCAGAATTCATGTAAAAGTTTGAGTTTTGAAAACATTGCTTGTCCAGGCACTGCATCGCAGTGCTAGCTGTGCCACTAGAGATCCTGGTTCGAATCCAGGCTCTGTCGTAGCCGGCCACGACCGGGAGACCCATGGGGAGGCGCACAATTTGCCCAGTGTGGTCCAGGGTAGGGGAGGGAATGGCCGGCAGGGATGTAGCTCAGTTGGTAGAGCATGGCTTTTGCAACGCCAGGGTTGTGGGTTCGATTCCCACGGGGGGCCAGTATGATTTTTTTTTTCAAAAATAATGTATGCACTCACTAACTGTAAGTCGCTCTGGATAAGAGCGTCTGCTAAATGACGTAAATGTCACATTGCACAACTTACCCCTGGTATGGGGTAAGTTGAGCTGTGGGACAGGGTAAGTTAAGCCGCCTACACATTTCTGTACTGAATTAAATATCACCACTACCTTTTTAAGACCATGTCAATCTTTGTTTCCCAAACGCAATTCAACACAATCACAATCACTTTTTGTATTTTTATCATTTTAAGCATATCTTAACACAGGCTTAGCACCTAACAAACACTTTGTACTTTTTAAACACTTTTAACCTCTATGGGATCGGTGTAACAGCAAACTTGCCAGGACATAGGCATGTCTTATATGGGCAGAAAGCTTAAATTATTGTTAATCTAACTGCACTGTCCAATTTACAGTAGCTATTACAGTGAAATAATACCATGCTATTGTTTGAGGAGAGTGCACAACAACAAAAAACGTATCACGGCAACTGGTTTGATACATTCACCTCTGAAGGTAAATAATGTTCTTACATTCAGTAATCTTTCTCTGATTTGTCATCCTAAGGGTCCCAGAGATAAAATGTAGCATAGTTTTGTTTGATAACATTCATTTGTATATTTTAATGTAGGAATTGGGTTCTACTGTTTGAAGCCCTGCTGTCTCTGGCTCCACACCTACCACGATGTGTGAAAGTTAGTGTATAAGCTAATGATCCATCATGTATGACATTCCTGGGAGTGTGTAAACTTACATTTTGTATTACCATATCATTTTTGTATGTTCTCTATAGTTATGTACTTGAAAATGTATCAATTGACCAATTCGGCACATTTGGGCAGACTTGATACAAAATAGTCCGGTATTGCAATGCTTCACTGGAACAATCTGAAACTTTGCACACACACTGCTGCCATCTAGTGGCCAAATCTAAATTTAGCCTGAACTGCAATATTATATTGTGGCCTTTCTCTTGCATTTCAAAATGATAAATTAAAAAAAAAAAAAACGTGTTTTTCTGTTGTATTATCTTTTACCAAATATGTGTTATATTCTCCTACATTATTTTCACATTTACACAAACGTCAAAGTGTTTCCTTTCAAATGTTATCAAGAATATGCACATCCTTGCTTCAGGTCCTGAGCTACGGGCAGTTAGATTTTGGTATGTCATTTTAGGCGAAAATTGAAAAAAAGGGTCCGATCCTTAAGAGCATAACATGGGCCAGGCCCTGTTGTTACCTCATACCCCAGTGATAATGCCTTGCATTACACCTGGCAAGAAAACACTTCAATTTGCTCCACTTGCCATTGGCTCAACCATTGGCTCATCTTACCCCATGGCCATTGGCTGAACTTACCCCAAGGCAAATATTTTGACTATATTAGCCCACACAGGTACAATGATGCACTTTCATGCTAGGTTTAGGAGCTCATATTGAAGCTTATAGAGACCCCAACTGTGTAGAATAATCTCAAAATGATCTACTTTGGTTTAGATACAAGCATCATGAAACCTCTAACACAATACATTAATTTGTTCAAATGATACATTTTGTAAATGGTTTCCTAGAAACAAGGGTGGCTCATCTTACCCCTTTGGCTCAACTTACCCCCTAGGGCATACTGACCCCCTAGGTCCCGTGTAGCTCAGTTGGTAGAGCATGGCATTTGCAACGCCAGGGTTGTGGGTTTGATTCCCACGGAGGGGGGGCCAGTATGAAAATGTATGTACTCACTAACTGTAAGTTGCTCTGGATAAGAGCGTCTGATTAATGACGTAAATGTAACTTACCCCACTCTCCCCTACCTTTATTGTTCTCATCATCTCTTTCAATCAAAGACTGCTTTTTTTTTGTCACAAGGAAAGTGCGCAGACAGTACAACTTCAGAGAAAAACTCTTTAGTCTGTCTTTCGAATACCCAACGACTACTCAGCATTCACTGTAAAATTAATTCAGTGCAAGACTTGTTATCAAAGGTGGCTTCTGCCCTCCTGCGCTCACAGAGATCTCACTCATCTCCCAGTGGAGCCTTCATAGCCTCGTCTGCTTTAATTGTGATCAATGACTTTTAAATAGGGGGTTGTGGCACTAGAGAATCCCTCCACCTGGTGTCTCTGATAAAAGAGAAAGATTTGTATTGTAATCCCATTGGAATGAGACACACATACAAACATATCATTCTAATCCATTTCCAAAGTGGTCGTAATTTAAGCAGCAAACAGTTCAGTTCAGAGCAGTTAGATCATAGAGATCTCTGTGACAGCTTGGTTCCCTGTAGAGAGATGATATTTAGCTGCTACACCTCTCTTTATCCTGTCAACAGGCCCTCTAACCCCACCACTACTTACCACATTATGACAGAGCTCTTTGTAAAGATTCCCTTCAGTGCTTCCTGCCTAGTAGAGATCTTCTTCCTTCAGTGCTTCCTGCCTAGTAGAGATCTTCTTCCTTCAGTGCTTCCTGCCTAGCAGAGATTTTCTTCCTTCAGTGCTTCCTGCCTAGTAGAGATCTTCTTCCTTCAGTGCTTCCTGCCTTGCAGAGATCTTCTTCCTTCAGTGCTTCCTGCCTAGCAGAGATCTTTCTTCCTTCAGTGCTTCCTGCCTAGCAGAGATCCTCTCCCTTTAGTCCAACCTAACCAAGGGTTGACCCTTTAGTCCAACCTAACCAAGGGTTGACCGTTTGGCTTATTTCAGTGGACCAGAATGCTCCAGCAATCTTCCCAGGGATCTTTATTTGCCAAAATACAAACATGGCCCAGTTTATTTAATACATCACAAACGCTTGACAAACAAGGGGAAAACATACCATACGGCTATGAGAGTGTACGTCTGTGTCCCTCTCCCATTTGAGTCTCTTGACCCACTCAACCTCTGACTCGATATTCACTTCTGTGACAAGTCTGTGAAGAAACCACCAAGGCCTCTGCGATATGGGGGGCGTACACTCTTCTTCACATGCTTGACTGCAGAGCAAGGTTGTGATTCTCTACAATAGTAATTAAAAGACGTATGTAGGGACACCACGTACGTCTGGTTTCATTCCCTCTGGCTTGATTCCTGACATCCTCATGGTATGTTTTCTAACAGAGATCTACGTATATAATTATAGGGTACCATACCGTGTACAAAATATGTGTTGCTAGAGACAGTATAATCACACATTCCCTTCAATAGAAACCCATTTCCACTCTTCTATAGCGACCAGCAGGCTTTCTACACCATCATTACCAACAAATCCTATGAAGAATGTCCTGAGGGGTGCATATATTGCAATGATTTGGATAATAAGCTAAAGTAATTTAAAAGCAAAGTTATCTGGCTTTGCTTTTATCTTCCTCAGGCAAATATTGTGTTCATTCAATGACAACATGTAGTGTGTTCAATTGAAACCAAGGTGCGTCCCAAATGGCACCATATTCCCTACATAGTGCACTACTTTTGACAGTGCTCAGCTCAAAAGTAGTGCCCTATGTAGGGGAGAGGGTTCCATTTGGGACATAAACCACATTCGCCTTAAATCAACGCTAAACTGAACGGCAGCTAAGATTTCTTATTAGATTTTTGTTCATTTATGATAATGAAGCCTTGCCTCTCTCTCTCTCTCTCTCTCTCTGAGCTGCAGAGCTCTAGCTCATTATCACCCCAGAAGACTGTCTGTTGTCAACACCAATACGAAACCTGATGTTCAAAATGTAAACATCTTCTTTGTTGTTCAGTATGACAGTGGCACAAAGTACGGTTACCCAAAGCTCTTTGGGAAGCGTCACAAATGCCACCCTATTCCCTATTTAGTGCACTACTTTTGACCTGTGGTGCACTGAATATGGTGCCATGTGGAATGCATCCTTAGCCTAGTGTATTCAGTCAATGGGTGTTCTGGATATGAATGCATAATCGTCATCTTTATTCATGGCCAACCGTCTTAGAAGCATTGACAAGTCATCTTCAAGCTTAACTGTGAAGTGTACAATATAGTGAGATATTACAGATAGCCTGTACTGTAGTCAAAGTCAAGTTGTATTGCATAGTCATCCCTAAACATTTAGGGGGGCGGTTTCTGGGACACAGATTCAGACTAGTCCTAGACTACAAAGCATACTCAATAGAGAATCTCCATTGAAAGTGGTTTTTAGTCCAGGACTTGGCTTCATCTGTGTCCCAGAAACCACCCCTTTAAAATACCATAGTGCCACAACACATTATCTTCATTCCAAAATCCATTATCACAAGATTATATCCCTTTGTTCCTCATAGGATGTTTTTATAGACGATAGTGGGGTATCATTATTTGGTGCGAGCCACTCACTAATAGGCTGGGTTGTCAACTACGGTTTGTAAAGCCTTTCATGACAAAGTAATGTCCAGAACAGAGTAATTGATTTCTCTCTCCTCTCCTTTTTCTGCACTCTACTGTTATGGTCTTAAACCCATTTACTGTGTTTTTGCCGCAGCAGATTGGTTGACAGAGTATAATGGCACCAATTTACTCTTCAAGACAATATCCCTATCATCATCACCATCACCACCGGATGACAACAATTTTACCTTGAGAGTATTTTTTTTCTTCCTGTACTAGTGGGCTTGACAGATTAATTTAAATGCAATGTGAGGAGGAGGTAAGTGCGTTTACACAGAGGTAGGTGTCCATGAGATACATACACTATAGCCATTTTATTCTGTAACACTGTGGACCATATGGGTCCTGGTTAAAGGGTACCTGTATTCTGTATCACTGTGGACCATATGGGTCCTGGTTAAAGGGTACCTGTATTCTGTATCACTGTTGACCATATGGGTCCTGGTTAAAGGGTACCTGTATTCTGTATCACTGTGGACCATATGGGTCCTGGTTAAAGGGTACCTGTATTCTGTATCACTGTTGACCATATGGGTCCTGGTTAAAGGGTACCTGTATTCTGTACCACTGTGGACCATATGGGTCCTGGTTAAAGGGTACCTGCATTCTGTAACACTGTGGACCATATGGGTCCTGGTTAAAGGGTACCTGTATTCTGTATCACTGTGGACCATATGGGTCCTGGTTAAAGGGTACCTGTATTCTGTATCACTGTTGACCATATGGGTCCTGGTTAAAGGGTACCTGTATTCTGTATCACTGTGGACCATATGGGTCCTGGTTAAAGGGTACCTGTATTCTGTATCACTGTTGACCATATGGGTCCTGGTTAAAGGGTACCTGTATTCTGTATCACTGTTGACCATATGGGTCCTGGTTAAAGGGTACCTGTATTCTGTATCACTGTGGACCATATGGGTCCTGGTTAAAGGGTACCTGTATTCTGTATCACTGTTGACCATATGGGTCCTGGTTAAAGGGTACCTGTATTCTGTACCACTGTGGACCAAATGGGTCCTGGTTAAAGGGTACCTGTATTCTGTACCACTGTGGACCATATGGGTCCTGGTTAAAGGGTACCTGTATTCTGTATCACTGTGGACCATATGAGGTCCTGCGTAGGGTACCTGTATTCTGTATCACTGTTGACCATATAGGGTCCTGGTTAAAGGGTACCTGTATTCTGTATCACTGTGGACCATATGGGTCCTGGTTAAAGGGTACCTGTATTCTGTATCACTGTGGACCATATGGGTCCTGGTTAAAGGGTACCTGTGTTCTGTATCACTGTGGACCATATGGGTCCTGGTTAAAGGGTACCTGTGCTCTGTATCACTGTGGACCATATGGGTCCTGGTTAAAGGGTACCTGTATTCTGTATCACTGTTGACCATATGGGTCCTGGTTAAAGGGTACCTGTATTCTGTATCACTGTGGACCATATGGGTCCTGGTTAAAGGGTACCTGTATTCTGTATCACTGTGGACCATATGGGTCCTGGTTAAAGGGTACCTGCATTCTGTAACACTGTTGACCATATGGGTCCTGGATAAAGATAATGCATCATATGTGTTTTCATGCAACTGCTGTCCAACTAACTAGTAATAATAATATTAGCCATTTAGTAGACACTAGACACTTTAGTGGCCCCAGTGGGAATTGAACCCATGAACCTTGGCATTGCAAGATTCATGTTCTGCTGACTGAGCCACACAGGACCACAGCACCAGTACTCCAACACAACCTTACTAAAACAGTCACAGATTGACGTGGGCCCAAGGGGTAGTGTTAGAAGCTCAAACTCTTTCGTTTTTTTATTCCAGACCCAGCTCAAATCTATCCCAAGCACAATGTTCCCTACACACCAGCCAGCGCTCTCTAAGCTCCAACCCTCCTGCCCCGGGGAGGAAGAGGAGGAAGAGGAGGAAGAGGAGTGGAGAAAATAAATAAGGCCAAGGAGGATGTCCACTTTTTTGTATGTACTACACGATTTCATTCCTTCATATTGCATTCGTATATACAATTCTAATTTGTTGTGGCTAATGTTAGCTAGGTTAGCTAGGTGGCTAACGTTAGCTAGGTTAGCTAGGTGGCTAACTTTAGCTAGGCTAGCTAGGTGGCTAATGTTAGCTAGATTAGCTAGGTGGCTAATGTTAGCTAGGTTAGCTAGGTGGCTAACTTTAGCTAGGCTAGCTAGGTGGCTAACTTTAGCTAGGCTAGCTAGGTGGCTAACTTTAGCTAGGCTAGCTAGGTGGCTAACGTTAACTAGGTTAGCTAAGTGGCTAACTTTAGCTAGGCTAGCTAGGTGGCTAACGTTAACTAGGTTAGCTAAGTGGCTAACTTTAGCTAGGCTAGCTAGGTGGCTAACGTTAACTAGGTTAGCTAGGTAGCTAACTTTAGCTAGGCTAGCTAGGTGGCTAACTTTAGCTAGGCTAGCTAGGTGGCTAACTTTAGCTAGGCTAGCTAGGTGGCTAACTTTAGCTAGGCTAGCTAGGTGGCTAACTTTAGCTAGGCTAGCTAGGTGGCTAACGTTAACTAGGTTAGCTAGGTGGCTAACGTTAACTAGGTTAGCTAGGTGGCTAACTTTATCTAGGCTAGCTAGGTGAATAACTTTAGCTAGGCTAGCTAGGTGGCTGACATTAACTAGGTTAGCTAGGTGGCTAACGTTAACTAGGTTAGCTAGGTGGCTAACTTTAGCTAGGCTAGCTAGGTGGCTAATGTTAGCTAGGCTAGGGGTTAAGGTTAGATTTAGGGGTTAAGGTTAGGGTTAGGTAACATGCTAGCTAAGTAGTTAAAGGGGTTAAGGTTAGGGTAAGGATTAGGGTTAAGATTAGCTAACGTGCTAGCTAAATTGTTAAAACGTTGCTAATTAGTTAACATTTTCCATGATGTGAGTTGAACACGCAACATTTGGGTTGCTAGATGGGTGTGTTATACTGTACCTCCCTCCTATTGTTTCTGTCTTAAGTAACCCACTGTCTTTATCTCTGATTGAAAAGCACCGTATACAAAATCGTGTACGATTTGTGTCTATTTCACAAGGGTTAAGGTTTGGGATAGGGTTAAAACCAAAACATTTAAAACCAGTGCCTAGCACTGGGACTGAACACGGGACTCTTGGGGTAGAGCTTGTGGCTTTCCCCATCCACAATGCCCTAGCCTAGCAAAACCCAAGCCTGCTAGTCGGTGTACCGTATTCTCTCTCTTTGCTCTTGTTTCCTTATTAGGATGCCGGTGGGCGGAGTTGGGAGGGTCATCAGCTACATGGGAAACACCTGGGCCGGGTGTGTCCCAGGATAAATGGACCTCTTCCACATTCATTGGGGAGACTCTCTCCATGCAGACACCTTATTGATTGTTGTTGTGGTATTTTTGTGGCTTATTGGTTGTTTGCTTTAGCACCTTTCAACACTTTGCATTATAACATTTTATGCAAAACACTCACTTACACTACTGATTACACACACCATTGTTAATTGTACTTACTTTACTTTAGTTAATAAACATATATGTTGGTATTCCTTGTCTCCACGTTGTCTCCCTTTTGTTACGAACTTTGAGCCGGTTCGTAATAAGTGGGGGCTCATCTGGGATCTTGAACATGTTGTGTTTGGGAGAAAATGTGGAGTTAAGGTTAAATTCAGTAGGTGCTTTGGTTGTATATTTTGTTAGTTTGTTTGAGTTTGATAGGCCTAGTATTGGTTGCCTTTGTTTTTTTTTGGGTTGTGTACTGCGTTGGAGAGAGTACATTGGTTAGTTTGCAGGCTCTGCCCAGCCTGGAAACTCTTGCTCTACTCGCTGTTGGGACATCGGTCGGAGGTGAGTACAATCGGCTGTGTACCTCAGTGGGAGATTTGGATAGGGTAGTGACATTTGCTACCCGGAGCTATAGCCTTTTCCCCTGATAGGCTTAGTGACGTGTTATGTTTTGGAATACGTTGGGCATGGTTAAATGTTTGTTATTTTTGTGTGGTGTCTGCGGACTGCGCAGTTGTCTCGGGGGCACATCCGTGGCTTAGGGGAATCTACCAGCGTGCTGTGGTGTTTCATTCCTTGCCAGCGGGCTACAGTGCGTAATTACCCACCGCGAATCCGCACGAAGACTAGGGTTGTTATTGTAGGTTTTAAGGAAGCTCCATATCTCATCTCTCTTCTGTGGTGCTCGGTGTGATTGTCATTTCTCTTGTTGTGTCTGGTGTGCTCAGCAGAGGGGTTGAGCGAGATTATTATGATATATCTATAATAATAATAATAATAATATGCCATTTAGCAGACGCTTTTATCCAAAGCGACTTACAGTCATGCGTGCATACATTTTTTTGTGTATGGGTGGTCCCGGGGATCGAACCCACTACCTTGGCGTTACAAGCGCCGTGCTCTACCAGCTGAGCTACAGAGGACCACTATCTGTCACACCCTGGCTCGGGGACTCATTATGTTGAGCCAGGGTGTGTTCATTCTATGTTTTCTGTTTCTTTGTTGGGTGTTCTAGGTTGTCTGTTTTCTATGTTTGCCGGTGTGACTCCCAATCAGAGGCAACGAGTGTCAGCTGTCGGCTGGTTGTCTCTGATTGGGAGCCATATTTAACTGCCTGTGTTTCACTTTGTGTTTGTGGGTTTTTGTTCCGTGTTCGGTCTATGTTACCGTGGACTTCACGAGTCGTTTCTTGTTTTGTATTTGAGTTTTGTGCTTTAACTAATTAAAGTCAATCATGTTCGCTCAACACGCTGCGCATTGGTCTACTCACTCATACGACGTTCGTGACAGAAAAACCCACCATACAAGGACCAAGCAGCGTGTCCAGGAGCAGGCAGACTGGACATGGGAGGATCGCCGGCCATGGAGTGAGACTGACGAGAGGCAACCCCAAAAAATTTTTAGGGGGGGGCACACGGCATGGACGACGGGGCTGACGGTGGCAAAAGAGGGGCGGATTCTGGAAGCCACCAGGTTACGGATACACCGCCCTGTACGTCCTGTGCGGATGCCTCACACAGAGTGTGTGAGGGTAGGCATTCAGCCAGGACGGGTTGTGGCCGCTCTTCACTCCAGGGCTCCTATCCGTCTCCACAGCCCGGTTCGGCCTGTCCCTGCTCCACGCACCAAGCCTACGGGGTGCGTCGCCAGCCCAGCCCGGCCTGTCCCTGCTCCACGCACAAAGCCTACGGTGTAAGTCGCC
Source organism: Coregonus ussuriensis (assembly GCA_031479575.1). NCBI lineage: Eukaryota > Metazoa > Chordata > Actinopteri > Salmoniformes > Salmonidae > Coregonus > Coregonus ussuriensis. The sequence continues at coordinate 104,013,454 of CM062473.1, read as the reverse complement.
AGCCCAGCCCGGCCTGTCCCTGCTCCACGCACCAAGCCTACGGGGTGCGTCGACAGCCCAGCCCGGCCTGTTCCTGCTCCACGCACAAAGCCTACGGTGTGCGTCGCCAGCCCAGCCCGGCCTGTTCCTGCTCCACGCACCAAGCCTACGGGGTGCGTCGCCAGCCCAGCCCGGCCTGTCCCTGCTCCACGCACAAAGCCTACGGTGTGCGTCGCCAGCCCAGCCCGGCCTGTCCCTGCTCCACGCACCAAGCCTACGGGGTGCGTCGCCAGCCCAGCCCGGCCTGTTCCTGCTCCACGCACCAAACCTACGGTGTGCGTCGCCAGCCCGGCCCGGCCTGTTCCTGCCACTCGCACCAAACCTACGGTGCGCGTCGCCAGCCCGGCCCGGCCTGTTCCTGCCACTCGCACCAAACCTACGGTGCGCGTCGCCAGCCCGGCCCGGCCTGTTCCTGCCACTCGCACCAAGCCAGGGGTGCGAGTCGCCAGCCCGGCTCGGCCTGTTCCTGCCACTCGCACCAAACCTACGGTGCGCGTCGCCAGCCCGGCCCGGCCTGTTCCTGCCACTCGCACCAAGCCAGGGGTGCGAGTCGCCAGCCTGGTCCAGCCTGTTCCTGCCACTCGCACCAAGCCAGGGGTGCGAGTCGTCAGCCTGGTCCAGAACGTTCCTGCTACTCGCACCAAGCCAGGGGTGCGAGTCGTCAGCCTGGTCCAGCCCGTTCCTGCTACTCACACCAAGCCAGGGGAGCGAGTCGTCAGTCCGGCACAACCCGTGCCTGAGTCATCGGTGCCAATTCAGGTACCGCTCAACTGCTCCACTAAGGAGCTGAAGCCTACCGCTCCTGCTACGTCCAGTCCAGCTCCAGCCAGCGGGGCCAGACCGGACCAGGGGCGCTATGGGGGGTTTGTTGGAGGGTGGTGGGCAAGACCGGAGCCGCCGCCGAGGAGGAATGCCCACCCAGCCCTCCCCTGTTTTTGCTCGTATTTAGGCGCGGTCGCAGTCCGCGCCTTTAGGGGGGGGTACTGTCACACCCTGGCTCGGGGACTCATTATGTTGAGCCAGGGTGTGTTCATTCTATGTTTTCTGTTTCTTTGTTGGGTGTTCTAGGTTGTCTGTTTTCTATGTTTGCCGGTGTGACTCCCAATCAGAGGCAACGAGTGTCAGCTGTCGGCTGGTTGTCTCTGATTGGGAGCCATATTTAACTGCCTGTGTTTCACTTTGTGTTTGTGGGTTTTTGTTCCGTGTTCGGTCTATGTTACCGTGGACTTCACGAGTCGTTTCTTGTTTTGTATTTGAGTTTTGTGCTTTAACTAATTAAAGTCAATCATGTTCGCTCAACACGCTGCGCATTGGTCTACTCACTCATACGACGTTCGTGACAATATCTTTCTTTTTTTTTCTTTTTTTTCCCTGATTATGGTGTCTAATGTAGACGAGTTCATTCGCTTTTCATCAGAAGAACTGTTAGAATTATGTACTAAAGAACAGCTGTTGAAGGTTGCTGAACACTACAAGGTTGAAATAAGTGAGAAATGTCAAATTCTATTAGGTTAATATTGAAGGCCAATTTGATGGAGAATGGTATTCTTGAAGTTACCACTGGGGGAGCCTCTGCTGAGGACTCGTCGTCTCCCCGATATGTTACAGTGGCCGCTCCATCGGTTAGTCATAGTAGTCTTCTTTTTGAACAGCAGAAAGAACTGCTTCTGTTACAAATGGAGCATGAACAAGCTAAAATGGAGCATGATCGTGTAAAACATGAAAAGGAATTGGAATTTAAACATGATATGGAGCGTGCTAAAATCAAGCTGCAACAAGAGCGACTAGAGTTGGTTAGGGAAGGAAAGCTCTCAGGGGAGAGTTTGCTCTGGGAAGGTGATCCAGAGTTACCTAAGGGGTCGTTCCTCTTTTGGTCGTAACCCAGACACATTTGATATTGTTGGGAACTTACGGTTGTTGCCCCAGTTTAATGAAAAGGACCCCTGAGACATTCTTTTTGTTGTTTGAGCGTGTTGCTGACGCTAGGAGTTGGCCTGATTCTCACTGCACTTTGATGTTGCAGTGTGTGCTGACTGGTAAAGCGCAAGAAGCATATTCAGCTCTTAGTGTAGCCGACAGTGTTAGTTATGATAAGGTTAAAACGGCTGTGTTACAGAGTTACGAATTGGTCCCTGAGGCTTACCGCCAACGATTTAGAACTTTAAAAAGGGATGATCAGCAGACTCGTGTTGAGTTTGCGCGAATATTATCTTCACAGTTTAATCGCTGGTGTTCCGCCTCTGCAGTTATGACTTTCCAAGGGCTGTATGATCTGATTATGTTAGAGCAATTTAAGGACACAATCCCTGATCATATAGCGACGTACATTAACGAACGGAAAATAAAGACTGTCGCTGAAGCTGCGGTTTTGGCAGATGAATATGTGTTGACTCAGAAATATTTTTGCAGAACCCCGTATTTGGAGTGAGTGGGGGCGTTCGCAGAGATTTGGGCCTCGCTCGCCGAGATACTTCGGTTCCCGGGCAGAGTTTCATTCAACTAGGGTTGAGCCCGATTCCTGTGGTAAAACTGACTTTGGTCAAGAGTGTCACTACTGTCAAGAATTGGGTCATTGGAAAAATGAATGTCTGGTTCTTAGGTCTAGGGGTAAATTCAGTACTGGTGCTTATGTTAAATTGAGGCCTACAGCGTTAGCAGCGCCTGTTCCACATCAGTTCCCTCCTGACGCATTGTCTCATGCCCAGGGCCATGTGAAAGGCCATATTGATCCAGACTATTTACCTTTCATTACGGAGGGTTTTGTGTCTATGTTAGGCAGCAAGAACCTAGTGCCAGTAAAGATCCTAAGAGACACAGGTGCCTCTGAATCATTTGTGTTAGAATCTGTGTTACCCTTCTCTGCGGAGACTGATTCGGGGAATAGTGTTCTAATTAGGGGAATAGGTTTGAACACTCTGTCAGTTCCATTGCATAAACTGATGTTGGATTGTGGACTGGTGAAAGGTGAGGTTGTTGTGGGGGTGCGTCCTTCATTGCCTATTGAGGGTATTGACGTGATCCTTGGAAATAACTTGGCTGGGGAGTGTGTGTGGCCTATCGTGTCTCCATCTTTAGTGGTTTCCACTAAGCCGTCAATTGTAGGGATTCCTGATGAGAGTGCGCAGAATTTCCCAGAGGTGTTCTCTGCGTGTGCAGTGACGCGTTCTATGATCCATGATGACCTGGTCACGGAACTGGCTAACGAGAATACCACAAAGAAGTCTGTAACTGTTTTCCCTGTTATCCCGTTATCTGTATCCTGCTCCAATTTAATCGAGGCGCAACGGACTGACCCTACATTAGAAGAGTTGCGGGACCAAATTGTGCATGTGGAACAGTTGTGAGATGTCGCACAGGGTTATTTCCTCCAAGAGGAGTTCCTGATGAGGAAGTGGATGTCTCATGGTAGTTGTTTTCTGGGGGAGGCGATTAGTCAGGTTGTGGTACCAGTTAAGCTTCGTGAGTTGGTGTTGACAACTGCTCACAACGACGTTGCTGGACATATGGAGGTGAGAAAAACCTACAATCGCATATTAAGACATTTCTTTTGGCCAAGATTAAGGAGGGATGTTTCTGATTTCATCAAAACTTGTCACACCTGTCAATTAACTGGTAAACCTAATCAAGCTATTAAGCCGGTACCACTGTTTCCTATTCCTGGACTCAGTAAACCTTTTGAGTATCTGATTATTGACTGTGTTGGTCGTCTGCCTCGTTCTAAAAAGGGTAGTAATTATTTGTTGACTGTGTGTCAGACCACTAGGTTTCCTGCTGCCTATCCTCTCCGGTCTATCACGACTAAGTCTGTGTTAAAAGCTTTGACTCAGTTTCTCTCACTGTTTGGAATCCCTAAGGTCATTCAAAGTGATCAAGGATCTAATTTCACCTCTAATCTCTTTGGTCAGGTTCTCCAACAGCTCCATATTAAACACCACTTGTCTAGCGCCTATCATGCGAAAAGTAAAGGAGCCCTGGAACATTTCCATCAAACACTTAAGTCTTTGTTGAGAGCTTATTGTACTGAGATGGATAAGGATTGGGAGGAGGGGTTGCCTTGGTTACTGTTAGCCGCTAGGGAGGTTTCACAGGAGAGCACGGGTTTTAGCCCAAATGACCTTGTGTTGGGACATAGGGTGCGTGGGCTTTTATCTGTTCTCCAGGATGACTGGAAGTCTCCCGAGCCTCCTCAGTCCCTGTTGTCATATGTGTGTGATTTTCGGCGACGCTTGTATGCCGCTGGTGAAATGGCTAAAGAGAAGCTATCATCTTCCCAGGACATGATGAAGAGCATATATGATCGGCGAGCTGAGCCTCGTCACTTTAGTCCAGGTAATCAGGTTCTGGCTCTGCAGCCAGTTGTTGGTTCTCCTTTTCAAGCCAAGTTTCAAGGTCCACATACAGTGGTGCGCCAACTGTGCCATGTAAATTTGTTACAACCCTATTATGCACGTTCCTCTGAGACTGAACAGGGGGGAGTCTACAGAGGACGGTAAGGCTGTTCTTTTGGCTGATACTGTTATTTCCCTGGGTTCTGGTCATGCTAGGTCTGGGCAGGAGGAGGAAGATGTTTCTGGTCCCGACGATTGCATACTGCAGGGTAGATTGAAAAATTCAGAGACACTGGAGATTTTAGATAGCCTTCTTACTCATCTACCTGTTGATGGGCGGAAAGAGATGGTTGGTTTGATTCGGAGATTTCCAGGTTTGTTTTCTGATACACCTACACGTACAAACTTAATAGAACATGATATTGACATTGGAGATGCTGACCCCATTCGTCAACGGTTCTATAGAGTTTCTTCAGAGAAACTGCATTGTCTGGATGCTGAGGTCAGGTACATGCTGGAGAGTAAAATAGCAGAGCCTTCTTTCTCCAGTTGGGCTTCTCCCTGTGTCTTGGTCAGTAAATCGGATGGAACAAACAGATTTTGTACGGACTACCGTAAGGTAAACGATGTCACTAAGCCGGATTCATTTCCTCTTCCTCGGATGGAGGACAGCGTTGATCAAGTCGGCGCAGCTAAGTTTGTGAGCAAATTTGACCTGTTAAAGGGCTATTGGCAGGTGCCACTGACGAGTAGGGCACGTGAAATCTGTCTTTATTACACCTTTTGGTCTGTACTCGTATTCGGTTATGAGTTTCGGCCTGCGTAATGTACCTTCCAATTTTCAGCGACTTATGAACAGGGTTGTCTCTGGTCTGGCCGGGTGCGCTCAGACGACTGTTACATACCTTGGAAAGGTGGTTGGGCAGAGTGAAGTGCGTCCTGTTCGGGCTAAAGTGGTAGCTATTGATGCTTTTCCACTACCAACTACTAAAAAGGAACTGACACGTTTCTTGGGAATGATTGGGTATTATCGTGGTTTTTGTAGGAACTTCTCTACTGTGGTCGCTCCCTTGACAGATTTGCTGAAAGCTAAGGCTGTGTACGTATGGTCTTCTCGTTGTCAACAGGCTTTTGAAGATGCAAAGAGGTTGCTTACCTCAACTCCGGTACTGGCTGCTCCTTGTGTGGATTTGTCATTTACCTTGCAGGTGGATGCTAGTCATGTGGGGGCAGGTGCAGTTTTGCTGCAAGCAGATGTGGCTGGGGTTGAGAGGCCTGTTAGTTTCTTTTCCAAAAAGTTTAACCATTATCAGTTGAACTATTCGGTCATTGAAAAAGAAGCGTTAGCACTTATATGGGCGCTGCAACACTTTGAAGTGTATGTTGGGTCGGGAGTAGTACCTATTGTGGTCTACACCGACCATAACCCTCTCACCTTTTTGAGGTCCATGATGTGTCCTAATCAGAGGATAATGAGATAATGAGATCATTCCATCTAGATTTGCGACACATCCGGGGGACTGATAACGTGATTGCTGATGCGCTCTCTCGGGCGCCTTGTTCCTGAATGTTTATGTGACTGACCATTGTTTGGTTTTGTCATGTTCTATCATTCCTGTCTGTTCCCTCCTAGTCTTGTGTTCTTCTTTCCTCTTAAACGTTGCTTCCTGTGTGTAAAGGTTGCTGAGGTCTGGGGAGGAGGATGATGGCTGGGGCAAGTGGAGGTGTGAACATGTACAATTTGTCAGTTTGGGACGCATAGGCTGATGCGTTGTTCTGGTCCTTGTTGGTCCCCGGTTTTATGGGGGGGACGACGACCCTCCCACTCTGTCTGCCGTATTCTCTCTCTTTGCTCTTGTTTCCTTATTAGGATGCCAGTGGGCGGAGTTGGGAGGGTCATCAGCTACATGGGAAACACCTGGGCCCGGGTGTGTCCCAGGATAAATGGACCTCTTCCACTTTCATTGGGGAGACTCTCTCAATGCAGACACCTTATTGAGTGTTGTTGTGGTATTTTTGTGGCTTGTTGGTTGTTTGCTTTAGCACCTTTCAACACTTTGCATTATAACAACATTTTATGCAAAACACTCACTTACACTACTGATTACTGTACTTACTTTACTTTAGTTAATAAACATATATGTTGGTATTCCTTGTCTCCACGTTGTCTCCGTTTTGTTACGAACTTTTGAGCCGGTTCGTAATAGCGCTCACCGTTGCCCCTAGTGTCCGGTTTTGAAGTTGTCTCCCTGGTCACAGGAAGGCCCCAAAAGACTCCAGTCACCCAAGTCATAGACTGTTCTCTCTGCTACCACACAGCAAGTGGTACCGGAGCACCAAGTCTAGGACCAAAGGCTCCTTAACAGATTCTATTCTTTATTCTGTTACTTTTTTTTTTACCTTCATTTATTTAGTAAATGTTTTCTTAACTCTTTCTTAAACTGCATTGTTGGTTAAGGGCTTGGCAGTAAGCATGTCACAGTAAGGTCTACACCTGTTGTATTCGGCGCAAGTGAAAAATAACATTTGATTTGATCTTGAGCTACCTTGCTGAATTGGAAACGGGTACAACACCGACACACACACCAGGCCGGTCACTATCATGGTCCAAACACACCAAGACAGTTGTGAAGAGGGCACGACAAAGCCTATTCCCCCTCAGGAGACTGAACAGATTTGGCATGGGTCCTCAGATCCTCAAAAAGTTATACAGCTGCACCATTGAGAGCATCCTGACTGGTTGCATCACCGCCTGGTATGGCAACTGCTTGGCCTCCGACCACAAGGCACTACAGAGGGTAGTGCGTACGGCCCAGTACATCACTGAGGCCAAGCTTCCTGCCATCCAGGACCTCGATACCAGGCGGTGTCAGAGGAAGGCCCTAGAAATTGTAAAAGACTCCAGCCACCCTAGTCATAGACTGTTCTCTCTGCTACCGCACGGCAAGCGGTAACTCTACGCACATGTACATATTACTTCAACTACCTCAACTAGCCGGTGCCCTCACACATTGACTCTGCACCGGTACCCCCCTGTGTATATATAGCCTCCCTACTGTTATTTTATTTTACTTCTGCTCTTTTTTTCTCAACACTTTTTTGTTTTATTCTACTTTTTTATTAAAAATGAATTTACTGTTGGTTAAGGGCTGTAAGTAAGCATTTCACTGTAATATCTGCACCTGTTGTATTCAGCGCATATGGCCAATAAAATTTGATTTGATTTAGAAACTCACGTCGATTTCAGATGTTTGAAAAGTTTCTGAGAACATTGATATATGCCGTTCTCGGCACAAATGTTGGCACAGCACTGGGCTCAAACTCACAATGCACAGAGCGCGCTGCTTAGACCACTGCGCCACAGCAATTCACAATTGTGTATCAAGCAGGGAGAGTACTTGATGACACTAAAAGGAAACCCTCATTTTTGTATTATTTAGTTTTATCCTTTCCCCAAACTATAGTCCTCTCTCTCTCTCTCTCTCTCTCTCTCTCTCTCTCTCTCTCTCTCTCTCTCTCTGTCTCTGTCTCTGTCTCTCTCTCTCTTAACCACTCTGAATTAATACCTAAACTTAACCCTTTGAGTTAACAGTCATCCAATTACTTCAAATCCCAAAGTGAAACTATAAGTTCAAGTTGTACACACACACACACACTGAGTGTACAAAACATTAGGAACACCTGCTCTTGAAATAGACTGACCAGGTGAAGCTATGATCTCTTATTGATGTCACTTGTTAAATCTACTTCAATAAGTGTAGATGAAGGGGAGGAGACAGGTTAAAGAAGGATTTTCAAGCCTTGAGACAATTGAGACATGGATTGTGTATGTGTGCCATAAAGTCGATGAATGGGCAAGACAAAATATTTAAGTGCTATTGAACGGGGTATGGTAGTAGGTGCCAGGCGCTAACCCTAACCACAACTGGTTGTCTTTCTGAAGGAGGTTCAGTCCAGTCCACTCTGTTGCTAACCAGAGCCCCAGGACCAGCTTGCTTAGGGGACTCTTCTCCAGGTTCATCTCTCTACAGGTGATGGCTTTGTTATGGAAGATTTGGGAATCGCTTCCTTCTAGATGGGTTGTAGAATTTAACGGCTCTTTTCTTGATTTTGATCATCAGCGGGTATCGTCCCAATTCTGCTCTGCATGCATTATTTGGTGTTTTATGTTGTACACATAGGATGTTTTTGCAAAATTCTGCATGCAGATTCTCAGTTTTGTGTTTGTCCCATTTTGTGAATTAATGGTTGGTGAGCGGACCCCAGACCTCACAACCATAAAAGGCAATGGTTTCAATCAATCAATCAATCAATCAAATGTATTTATAAAGCCCTTTTTACATCAGCAGATATTACAAAGTGCTTATACAGAAACTTAGCCTAAAATCCCAAACAGCAAGCAATGCAGATGTAGAAGCACGGTGGCAAGGAAAAACTCCCTAGAAAGGCAGAACCTAGGAAGAAACCTAGAGAGGAACCAGGCTCTGAGGGGTGGCCAGTCCTCTTCTGGCTGTGCTGGGTGGAGATTATAAGAGTACATGGCCATTAAGGCCAGATTGTTCTTCAGGATGTTCAAATGTTTATAGATGACCAGCAGGGTCAAATAATAATCACAGTGGTTGTAGCGGGTGCAACAGGTCAGTACCTCAGGAGTAAATGTCAGTTGGCTTTTCATAGCCGAGCATTCAGAGGTCGAGACAGCAGGTGCGGTAGAGAGAGAGAGAGAGAGTCAAAAACAGCAGGTCCGGGACAAGGTAGCACGTCCGGTGAACAGGTCAGGGTTCCATAGCCGCAGGCAGAACAGTTGAAACTGGAGCAGCAGCACTGCCAGGTGGACTGGGGACAGCCAGGAGTCATCAGGAGTCCTGGGTTCTGTAACTGATTCAAGTATTTTTTTGCCAGATCCTAATTGGAATGTCGAATTTTATGTTATTTTGATGCTGTAGAAGGCCCTTCTTGCCTTGTCTCTCAGATCGTTCACAGCTTTTGTGGAAGTTACCTGTGGCGCTGATGTTTAGGCCGAGGTATGTCTAGTTTTTTGTGTGCTCTAGGGCAACGGTGTCTAGATGGAATTTTTATTTGTGGTCCTGGCAACTGGAACATTATTTCTCTCTCTCTCTCTCTCTCTCTCTCTCTCTCTCTCTGATCTCTGATCAGTTTAGTGAAAGTTCCCTGTGGTGCTGATGTTTAGGCTGAAGTAGATATACTGTTTTGTGTGCTCTAGGGCAATGTTGTCTAGATGGAATGTATATTTGTGGTCCTGGCAACTGGACCTCTTTTGGAACACCATTATTTTTGTCATACTGATTTTCCCAAGGTTTTTATTTTTATTTATTTTTTATTTCACCTTTATTTAGGTTGCTGTTGATGCATATCCCACGGTAGTTATTGGGGTTTAATTTGTCTCCACTTTTGTGGATTGGGGTGATCAGTCCTTGGTTCCACATACTGGGGAAGATGCCAGAGCTGAGGATGATGTTAAAGAGTTTAAGTATAGCCAATTGGAATTTGTGGTCTGTATATTTTATCATTTCATTTAGGATACCATCAACACCACAGGCCTTTTTGGGTTGGAGGGTTTGAATTTTGTCCTGTAGTTCATTCAATGTAATTGGAAAATTCAGTGGGTTCTTGTAGTCTTTAATAGCTGATTCTAAGATTTGTAATTGATCATGTATATGTTTTTGCAGTGTTTTCATTGTTGTAGAGCCAAAAGAGAGAAGTGGTTTATCCATACATCTCTGTTTTGGATAGATAGCTCTTTGTGTTGTTGTTGGTTTAGTGTTTTCACATTTTCCCAGAAGTGGTTAGATTCTATGAATTCTTCAACTACATTGAGCTGATTTCTGACGTGCTGTTCCTTATTTTTCCGTAGTGTATTTCTGTATTGTTTTAGTGATTCACCATAGTGAAGACATAGACTCAGGTTTACTGGGTTTCTATGTTTCTGGTTGGATAGGTTTCTCAATTTCTTTCTTAGGTTTTTGCATTCTTCATCAAACCATTTGTCATTGTTGTTAATTTTCTTAGGTTATCTGCTTGAAAAAAAAAGTATTTGATAGGGAAGCTGAAAGGTCTAATACATGTATACTGTTTAGGCTTTCTACTGCCAAGTTTACACCTTCACTATGGCAGTGAAACACTTTGTACAGGAAGTTGTCTAAAAGGTAATGAATTTGTTGTTGCCCAATAGTTTTTTGGTTGGTTTCTACACTACATTCCTTCCATCTATAGCATTTCTTAATATTATGCAGTTCCTTTGGCTTCGATGACTCATGATTGAGTATTGCTCTATTTAAGTAGTAGGTTGTGATTTTGCTGTGATCTGATAGGGGTGTCAGTGGGCTGACTGAACGCTCTGAGAGACTCTGTGTTGAGGTCAGTGATAAAGTAATCTACAGTACTACTGCCAAGGGATGAGCTGTAGGTGTACCTACCATAGGAGTCTCCTCGAAGCCTACCATTGACTATGTACAGACCCAGCGTGCGACAGAGCTGCAAGTGACTCATTTTTGTTGGTTGTTTTGTCATAGTTGTGCCTAGGGGGGCATATTTGGGAGGGAATACTGTCACCTCCAGGTAGGTGTTTGTCCCCCTGTGTGCTGAGGGTGTCAGGTTCTTGTCCAGTTCTGGCATTTAGGTCGCAACAGACTAGTACATGTCCCTGGGCCTGGAAATGGTTGATCTCCCCCTCTAGGATGGAGAAGCTGTCATCGTTAAAGTATGGGGATTCTATTGGGGGGATATAGGTAGCACACTTGAGGACATTTTTCTCTTTTGAGATAATTTCCTTATTAATTTCTAGCCAGATGGAAAATGCTCCTGTTTTGGCTAATTTAACAGAGTAGGTTAGGTCTGCTCTATACCAAATTAGCATACCCCCTGAGTCTCTTCCCTGTTTCACACCTGGTTGTTTGGTGGATGGGACTACCAGTTATCTGTAACCTAGAGGGCAACTAGTGGGTCCATCTCCGCTATACCATGTTTCTTGTAGGATGACAATATCTGTATTTCCAATTCATTTTTGATGTAGTCTGGGTTCCTGCTCTTTAGGCCAAAGGCAGATGACCTCAGACCTTGGATATTCCAGGATGAGATAGTAAAAGCTTTGTGTTCCATAGCGTCTGGTGTTGTTTTCATGTGGTTTAGGCTCGGACCATTATAGTAGGTGTGAGCAGAGAAGGGGCTTTGGTCTCTCTCTCTCTCTCTCTCTCTCTCTCTCTCTCTCTCTCTCTCTCTCTCTCTCTCTCTCTCTCTCTCTCTCTCTCTCTCTCTCTCTCTCTCTCTCTCTCTCTCTCTCTCTCTCTCTCTCTCTCTCGCTCGCTCGCTCGCTCGCTCGCTCTCTCTCTCTCCCCCCATGTCTCTCTCTCTCCCGCTCCTCCTCCCCCTCCCTTACCCTCTATGCCATCTCTCCACCTCCTCCTCCCCCCACTCTCTACCATCTCTCCTCCCTCTCTCTCCCCTCCTCCCCCCATCTCTCTCCCTCTCTCTTCCCCCTCTCTATCATCTCTCCCCCTCCTCCTCCTCCCTCCCTCCACTGTCTCCCTCTCTCTTCCTCCTCTCTGCCATCTCTCCCCCTCCCTCCCCCTCTCTCTCCCTCTCTCTTCCCCCTCTCTGCCATCTCTCCCCCTCCTCCCCCTCTCTCTTCCCCCTCTCTGCCATCTCTCCCCCTCCCCCTCTCTCTCTCTCCCTCTCTCTTCCCCCTCCCCCTTCTCTCTCCCCCTCCCCCTTCTCCCTCCCTCTCTCTTCCCCTCTCTCCCTGTCTCTGTCTCGTCCCCATCTCTGTCCTGATGCTGATGCTGATGCTGCTGCTCAGACCACTCTACGGCCTGTGATAAACCACCCAGGTGTCTCTTTTTGGGGAATAAAGGAATGAACTGCACAAATCAGATAGCCTCTGGGAGAATTATGTTAATAAGAGTGATGCTGGAGATGGGACTGGACTGTATTGCAACAGCCCACTGTCTGGCACTGGCTCTGGCTAGCGTCCAAAATAGCACCCTATTACCTATAGAGTGACACAATACTCACCACTAACAGAACAGACCCTACCATCATCTGTTGTTACGGTGACACAATACTCACCACTAACAGAACAGACCCTACCATCATCTGTTGTTACGGTGACACAATACTCACAACCAGACAGATGCAGAGAGGGAAAGAGCAGGCACACTGTATGAACATGATACTGCAGTTGTGGTGTTCAGTAGAGTTCAGGTACTAGCAGCAGTTGTGGTGTTCAGTAGAGTTCAGGTACCAGCAGCAGTTGTGGTATTCAGTACAGTTCAGGTACTAGCAGCAGTTGTGGTATTCAGTACAGTTCAGGTACTAGCAGCAGTTGTGGTATTCAGTACAGTTCAGGTACTAGCAGCAGTTGTGGTATTCAGTACAGTTCAGGTACTTGCAGCAGTTGTGGTATTCAGTACAGTTCAGGTACTAGCAGCAGTTGTGGTGTTCAGTAGAGTTCAGGTACTAGCAGCAGTTGTGGTATTCAGTACAGTTCAGGTACTAGCAGCAGTTGTGGTATTCAGTACAGTTCAGGTACTAGCAGCAGTTGTGGTATTCAGTACAGTTCAGGTACTAGCAGCAGTTGTGGTATTCAGTACAGTTCAGGTACTAGCAGCAGTTGTGGTATTCAGTACAGTTCAAGTACTAGCAGCAGTTGTGGTATTCAGTACAGTTCAGGTACTTGCAGCAGTTGTGGTATTCAGTAGAGTTCAGGTACTAGCAGCAGTTGTGGTGTTCAGTAGAGTTCAGGTACTAGCAGCAGTTGTGGTATTCAGTAGAGTTCAGGTACTAGCAGCAGTTGTGGTATTCAGTAGAGTTCAGGTACTAGCAGCAGTTGTGGTGTTCAGTAGAGTTCAGGTACTAGCAGCAGTTGTGGTATTCAGTAGAGTTCAGGTACTAGCAGCAGTAGTGGTGTTCAGTAGAGTTCAGGTACTAGCAGCAGTAGTGGTGTTCAGTAGAGTTCAGGTACTAGCAGCAGTTACACCCGCGCATCAATCTAAGTAACGTAATACAAAAATCCCCATCAAATGTTCACTATTGTCGACTCACTGGACAAACAATAACATATTTTTATAGTAAGTCTGGATATGTGCATATCAACATGACTAATTCCTCACTGGATGTTTCTCACAGCTTGAGCCAAGGCCGTAGGTGTCATTATTTCCAGGTCTTGTTCATGCTTGACTGACTTTTTTACATTTCCAAATGAGTGAGGTGAAAAATGTGTTCTGATTGAAGTCGTCTTAAAGCTGCAGTCCGCGTTTCGAATAACAACAAAACAGCTGCCGCACCACTTGTTTTGGTAAACCAGCCAGGATTTAACCATCCATGACATCAAAGACCGTTGAACTAAGCTCACAATACATTTATACATTATATTCATCCAGAATCAATGGCTGTTTATCAAGTCCAAAACAGGATGCCAATCACAGAATGTAGCTTTAACCACGACAAGCCCTTGTGTTTGCTTTCTTTACAGTTCTAGAGGCAAGAAGCCCTGGTGATGGTGAAGTCAGGTGTAATTGACATATGTATGTGTGTGTGTGTGTGTGTGTGTGTGTGTGTGTGTGTGTGTGTGTGTGTGTGTGTGTGTGTGTGTGTGTGTGTGTGTGTGTGTGTGTGTGTGTGTGTGTGTGTGTGTGTGTGTGTGTGTGTGTGTGTGTGTGTGTGTGTGTGTGTGTGTGTGTGTGTGTGTGTGTGTGTGTGTGTGCGCATGCCAGACGTCAGAGCTGCATGAGGCCAATCACTCAGTGTGTGAGAGGTATGCCAGAGAGAATCCATCTGGACCTACCAAACAACACAGACTCAATTATGGTGCATTTCTTGGATTCTTTCAATTCTGTAGCAGAGAGTACAGCCTGGGTTGTGCAGTAGAGAACAGCCTGGGTTGTTGTGGGAAAACGCAGCAAATACAAACAAATGCACAATACAAACAATCCCGCGAGCACGCACCACACACACACACACACACACACACACACACACACACACACACACACACACGCACACACACACACACACACACACACACACACACACACACACACACACACAAACACATGATCTGTAAAGACACATGCTGTGAGTGCACCAGCTATGAGCTCTATATAATGTGTCCAGATTATCACTATCTCCATGTCTCCGTATCTCCATATCTCCATATCTCCATGTCTCCATATCTCCATATCTCCATATCTCCATGTCTCCATATCTCCATATCTCCATGTCTCCATATCTCCATGTCTCCGTATCTCCGTATCTCCATATCTCCATGTCTCCATATCTCCATATCTCCATATCTCCATATCTCCATGTCTCCATATCTCCATATCTCCATATCTCCATATCTCCATATCTCCATGTCTCCATATCTCCATGTCTCCATATCTCCATATCTCCATATCTCCGTATCTCCGTATCTCCATGTCTCCATATCTCCATATCTCCATGTCTCCATATCTCCATATCTCCATATCTCCATATCTCCATGTCTCCGTATCTCCGTATCTCCATATCTCCATATCTCCATATCTCCATATCTCCATATCTCCATGTCTCCATATCTCCATATCTCCATATCTCCATATCTCCATGTCTCCATATCTCCATATCTCCATGTCTCCATATCCATGGGCTCCAGCCCTGCGGCGTTGTTCACAGGCACTCAGTTGTGATCCCACTGGCTGCATTAGGATCCTGTTGCTGTTTCTCTCTCTCTCTCTCTGTTTCTTTATCTCTCACTCTCTCTCTGTGTGGCCCGGAAGAATGGCTCAGACTAGCATGCAGGGATTGAAATTAATGTATTGGCAAAGATTGCATGGCCTGAAGCTACAATTCCTATTGATCTATATGGTACTGTAGACAGAGACATACTGGGACAGGTAACTGGAGTAGCAACAATACCTATTGATCTATATGGTACTGCAGACAGAGCTGGGACAGGTAACTGGAGTAGCAACAATACCTATTGATCTATATGGTACTGTAGACAGAGACAGACTGGGACAGGTAACTGGAGTAGCAACAATACCTATTGATCTATATGGTACTGTAGACAGATACATACTGGGACAGGTAACTGGAGTAGCAACAATACCTATTGATCTATATGGTACTGCAGACAGAGCTGGGACAGGTAAAAGGGTAAACCTTTTCTAAATTATTATTCCTGAAAGTTAACTATGTTTTTCCAGGTCAATTTCCCCCAGACTGAGTCATGTTACAGTAAGTCTCTGACACAGGCTATTGCACAGTAAACCCTTACGTAAATTAATGTTTTCATTTCATGGATTGTTTGCCCCTTTCTCTTGTGCCCTTATGTGTCTACGAAGCAACAATATACAGCAGATTTCATTTTGAATGGATTGATTTATCTAAAAGTGCCGATGTTGAAGATGCTGAATTGCATAACAGGAGATTTACGACTGAGCTGTTGCAGACAGTCTTGCTTCATTAGTTTAACAAATGAAATCATAAAGTCCAATATTTACTTTACGGTAGGTTCTCTGAAGCACCCTAAAAAGTTATCCGTACAACTACATTTACATTTGTAGTCATTTAGCAGACGCTCTTATCCAGAGCGACTTACAGGAGCAATTAGGGTTAAGGGCCTTGCTCAAGGGCACATCGACAGAGTTTTCAAATGACAGGGAAGGGGGTTTGACTTGACCACATAGACCAGGGATGGACAACTGGCAGCCCGCAGGCCGCATGCCCCTTTTGTAGGACCTCGGACCAATACAATTTAAAAAAATTAATAATAATAACAATTCATTTGGGTCTGAACTTACTGTTGAGAGTTAAAATAATAGAATGCTCAAGGTGTGTCACGTCTAGTCCATCTCCTCCCTTCCGGCGTTTACTAACCACCGGTCCTGGTAACCATCATTACACCCACCTGGCATCAATCATTACACACACCTGTGCACACCTGGACTCCATTACCTCACTCATTACCTCCCTTTTATCTGGCACTCCCTTAGGTTCTTTCCCCAGGCAGTATTTTTTCTGTGTTTCATGTCAAGACGCTACTCCTATATTGTATTGTTCCATGTTCTTTGTTATATTAAACTTACCACCTGCTTCTCGACTCCCAGCGTCTACGTTACAGAATACTGCCTCGCAAAATGGAAGCAGCAGATAATCAGAACATCTCCCAAACAGTCGACGAGCAGGGATACCTACTCAGTCAACACCACGACCAGCTGGCGCAACTGGGGACGGCTATGGAAGAGGTTATTCGCAGCGTTCAACGTCTTGAACATACCAGAGGATACTCTACCACCAGTCGACCCAGTCGAGCCAGCACAACAGCCCCATTCAGCATCCCGCCCAGGTCAGCGATGCCCGTTTGTCCCTCCCGGATAAATATGACGGCACCCCATCTAAATGCTGTGGCTTCCTAATACAGTACCCCCTCTACTTTACACACCAGAAGGGAGCCCCAAACCACCGAGAGGTCCAAGGTTGCCACGGTTATTTCTCTGCTGACTGGGCGGGCGTTGGAATGGGCCACGGCCGTCTGGGAAAAAGAGGAGAGAAGGAGCTGGCTTCGCATGAGGGGTTCATGGCTCTATTCAGAGGTATCTTCGATCATCCACCAGAGGGCAGAGAGGGGGGTGAGGGCCTACTCCAACTACGGCAGGAGGACCAGACTGCTGCCGAGTATGCGCTCACCTTACGGACATTAGCAGCATCCAGCAGATGGAATGAGCCCGGAGCTTCGTACACTATTCAGAAGAGGACTGCGCGAGGCGGTCCAGACGGAACTGGCCTGTCGAGACGACAACCTCTCCTTGGACACACTCATCGCGATGGCCATCCGTCTGCATAACCTACTTCGGGAGCGTCGGCACTCTCATCGCTTCTCTCCCTCCCTCAGCGAACACTTTGGATCAGATCCTGAACACATGGAGGTAGGGGTCACACCCTCCTCCCGCGGCCGAGAGACGCAGACGGAGCTGTCTCTATTGTGGTCAAGGAGGGCACCAGCTCCAGCAGTGTCCAGTACGTTCAGACTCGGGATCCACGAGAGCAGAGATTCAAGCCCTTGATAATCGGCCGTTAGGTTCCGGGACCATCACACACATCACCAAACCACTCACCCTCATCGTGGACTCCATCCATCAGGAGAACATCCCCTTCTTCATTACCAGTGCACCAGTCCACAAGATCATCCTCAGCCTCCTTTGGCTTCAACGCCATAACCCCACCATCTCATGGTCGAGGATGAAAATCACGGACTGGGCACCCGAATGCCAGAGGGCCTGCTTTCCCGTCCCCTGTGGTTCCACGTCGGTTGAGAGTCCTGTGGTTGCCCTTCAGCCCAACATCCCGGAAGTATACCAGGACCTGCGGGAGATATTTTACAAAACCCTTTCCACCTGTCTCCCTCCTCATCGCACCTGGGACTGTGCCATCGACCTGCTTGCAGGCTCTGTGCCCCCGTGCAGACGCATCTACCCTCTGTCGGTGGCTGAGACCAAGGCCATGGAGGAGTACATCCAGGAGGCGCTCCAAAAAGGTTTCATTTAAACGTCCACTTCAGGCTTCTTATTCATTTGACAATTTGGTCATTTAGCAGATGTTCTTATCCAGAGTGACTTACAGGAGCAATTAGGGTTAAGTGCCTTGCTCAAGGGCACATCAACAGATTTTTCACCTAGTTGGCTTGGAACCAGCGACCTTTCGGTTACTGGCACAACACTCTTAACCACTAAGCTACCTGCCGCCAATCATTCATGGCCAAGAAGGATAGAGGGTTACGTCCGTATATTGATTACAGAGGACTCAATGAGATCACCACCAAGTACCGTTACCCTCTCCCGTTGGTGCCGGCAGCCATCAAACATCTCCACAGGGCCCGGTTCTTTACCAAATTGGACCTGCGGAGTGCATACAATCTCATCCGCATCCGGGAGGGGGATGAATGGAAGACAGCTTCAAGCATGATGTTTGAGGGGGACAATGCAAATAGTCAGGGTAGCCATGATTAGCTGTTCAGGAGTCTTATGGCTTGGGGTAGAAGACTTTTGGACCTAGACTTGGCGCTCCGGTACCGCTTGCCATGCGGTAGCAGAGAGAACAGTCTATGACTATGGTGGCTGGAGTCTTTGACAATTTTTAGGGCCTTTCTCTGACACCGCCTGATATAGAGGTCCTGGATGGCAGGAAGCTTGGCCCCAGTGATGTACTGGGCCATACGCACTACCCTCTGTAGTGCCTCGTGGTCAGAGGCCAAGCAGTTGCCATATCAGGCAGTGATGCAACCAGTCAGGATGCTCTCAATGGTGCAGCTGTATAACTTTTTGAGGATCTGGGACCCATGCCAAATCTGTACAGTCTCCTGATGGGGAATAGGCTTTGTAGTGCCCTCTTCATGACTGTCTTGGTGTGTTTGGACCATGATAGTTTGTTGGTGATGTGGACACCAAGGTACTTTTAGCTTTCAACCTGTTCCACTACAGCCCCGTCGATAAGAATGGGGGCGTGCTCAGTCCTCTTTTTATTCCTGTAGACCACAATCATCTCCTTTGTCTTGATCACATTGAGGGAGAGGTTGTTATCCTGGCACCACACGGCCAGAACTCTGACCTCCTCCCTATAGGCTGTCTCATCGTTGTCGGTGATCAGGCCTACCACTATTTTGTTGTCGGCAAACTTAATGATGGTGTTGGAGTCGTGCCTGGCCATAAAGTCATGGGTGAATAGGGAGTACAGGAGGGGACTGAGCACGCACCCCTGAGGGGGCCCCCGTGTTGAGGATCAGCGTGGCAGATGTGTTGTTACCTACCCTTACCACCTGGGGGCGGCCCGTCAGGAAGTCCAGGATCCAGCTGCAGATGGAGGTGTTTAGTCCCAGGGTCCTTAACTAAGTAATGAGCTTTGAGGGCACTATGGTGTTGAACGCTGAGCAGTAGTCAATGAATAGCATTCTCACATAGGTGTTCCTCTTGTCCAGACAGTGTGGAGGGCAATAGAGATTGCATCCTCTGTGGATCTGTTGGGGTGGTATGCAAATTGGAGTGGGTCTAGGGTTTCTGGGATAATGTTGTTGATGTGAGCCATGACCAGTCTTTCAAAGCACTTCATGGCCACAGACGTGAGTGTTACGGGTCAGTAGTCATTTAGGCAGGTTATCTTAGTGTTCTTGGGCACAGGGTGGTCTGCTTGAAACATGTTGGTATTACAGACTCAGTCAGGGACATGTTAAAAATGTCAGTGAAGACACTTGCTATTTGGTCAGCGCATGCTCAGAGTACACGTCCTGGTAATCCATATGGCCCTGCAGCCTTGTGAATGTTGACCTGCTTAAAAGTCTTACTCACATCGGCTACGGAGAGTGTGATCAAATAGCCATCCGGACCAGCTGATGCTCTCATGCATGCTTCAGTGTTGCTTGCCTCGAAGTGAGCATAGAAGTGACTTAGCTCAACTGGTAGGCTCGTGTCACTGGGCAGCTTGCGGCTGTGCTTCCCTTTGTAGTCTGTAATAGTTTGCAAGCCCTGCCACATCCGACGAGCGTCGGAGCCGGTGTAGTACAATTCATTCTTAGTCCTGTATTGACTCTTTGCCTGTTTGATGGTTCGTCGGATGGCATAGCAGGATTTCTTATAAGCGTCCAGGTTAGAGTCCCGCTCCTTGAAAGCGGCAGCTCTACCCTATAGCTCAGTGCGGATGTTGCCTGTAATCCATGGCTTCTGGTTGGGGTATGTACGTACGATCACTGTGGGGACGACTTCATCGATGCACTTATTGATGAAGCCAGTGACTGATGTGGTGTACTCCTCAATGCCATCAGAAGAATCCCGGAACATGTTCCAGTCTGTGCTAGCAAAATAGTCATGTAGCTTAGCATCTGAGTCATCTGACCACTTCCTTATTAACCGAGTCACTGGTGCTTCTTGCTTTAGTTTTCGCTCAGGTTTGCCAAAAATGGAGGGCGAGGGAGAGCTGTGTACGCATCTCTGTGTGTGGAGTAAAGGTGGTCTAAAGTTTTTCCCCTCTGGTTGCACATTTAACATGCTGGTAGAAATTGGGTAGAATGGATTTAAGTTTACAGGGTGCCAACAGGGTGCCATCTCACAATACCCTTTGTGGTGGAGGTGGACGCTTTAGTGGTGGGCTGTTCTGTCTCAAGTAACACAAAAATTGTATCCGTGTGTGTATTACTGTAAGAAACTCTGCAGAGAGGAATTACGACGTCGGCGATCGAGAGCTCCTGGCGGTGAAGTTGGCGTTAGAGGAGTGGAGACACTGGCTGGAGACACCGCCAATGACCCATTCGTCATCCTCACCGACCATCGGAACCTGGAGTACATACGGACAGCGAGGAGGCTGAATCCGCGCCAAGCAAGGTGGGTCCCTTTTCTTTTTACGAGATTCGACTTCACGCTGACGTATTGACCAGGTTGAAAGAACACCAAATCCAATGCCCTGTCCCGTCTCTACGATTCGGGAGAGGGTCCTGTCAAGAGTGCACCCATAATCCCGTCCTCTCGAGTCGTAGCCCCTGTGGTCTGGGACGTAGATGTGGATATTCACCAGGCTCTGGAGAGGGAGCCCGCACCCACTACCTGTCCTCTTGAGGGCATCTACAGTACATTCCCACAGGGATAAGGGATCTGCTGCTGACCTGGGCGCACACAGCTGTCGTCGCTGGACATCCAGGTATTTCTCGTACTACTCAATCTATCTCCGAGAAGTATGGGTGGCCTAACTTGGTGCAGGATGTTATTCGCTACGTCAAGTCCTGTTCTGTATGTGCTCAAACCAAATCCCCCCGGCACGCTCCAGCAGGGAAACTCCTTCCCGTGCCTCAGCGTCCCTGGTCTCAACTATCCATAGACTTTGTCACTGATCTCCCCTCCTCTGACGGTTTCACCACCATTTTGGTGGTTGTGGATAGATTTTCCAAATCATGTCATTTCATCCCTCTCTCTGGTCTCCTTACTGCTCTCCAGGTTGCTGAGGCACTATTCCAGCAGGTCTTCCGGCATTATGGCCTTCCGGAGGACATCGTCTCTGACCGTGGCCCCCAATTCACATCACTTGTATAGAGAGCCTTTATGGGGAGGCTTGGGGTCACGGTCAGCCTCACTTCCGGGTATAGGCCTCAGTCTAACGGGCAGGTGGAGAGGATGAACCAGGAGCTGGGGAGGTTCCTGAGGAGTCACTGCTAGGAACGGCAGGGAGAGTGGGCCCAATTCCTTCCATGGGCGGAGTATGCCCAGAATCCATTGCATCACTCCTCCACCGGGCTGACTCCCTTCCAGTGTGTTCTGGGTTTTCAGCTGGCCCTGGCTCCGTGGACCCCGGGCCAGACCGAAGCTCCTGCGGTGGGATGAGTGGTTCAGACGCGCAGGAGAAGTGTTTAGCGAGACTCCAGTGCGCCGTCCACTGTCAGAAGGAGCCGGCAGACCACCACCGCAGTGAGACTCCCATGCTCCATCCAGGGGATCGTGTCTGGCTCTCTACCAGGAAACCTCCAACTCCGCCTGCCCTGCAAGAAGCTGGTTTGTGGGGCCATTCAAGGTTCTCCGGATGGTCAATGAGGTGACATATAGGTTACGGCTTCCCAGTGACTACCGTATCTCACCTTCTTTTCACTGTCACGTCTACTCCCGCTCCTCCCCTCCCCTCCAGCGTTCGACGTCGCCGGTTTACTAACCACTGGTCCTGGTAAACACCATTACGCGCACCCGGCACAAATCAATTAAATGCACCTGTGCTTCATCATGAGGCTCACCTGGCAGTATTGTTTCTGTGTTTCATGTCAAGACGCTACTCCTATGTTGTATCGTTCCATGTTTTTTGTTGTATTAAACTTACCACCTGCACCTGCTTCTTGACTCCCAGCGTCTACGTTACAAGGTGCAATTTAGAGATGTGGTTGTGCATCAGCAGTCACTTAGTCTAGCGGCCAGCTATCTAATCTTGTAGTAAGCACGGTCAAATTACTGACCGGGCTGGGGCTCATTGATCATCAGTTATGATATTAAAAACTGCAAACATTTGCCTCAACCCTATGGCAAAATGTGTAGAATGGCAGGAAAATAACTTTAAAACTAAAACATTTTCTCTTCACTGTCACGCGGGGGGGGGGGTCGCTAAAATGTTTTGCTCGCAAGGTGGGGAGCTTATGGATGTGGGTACAGACCCACTAGCCACTGCGTCCCCTCATGATGAGTTCCATTTTTTTGTGGCCCCCACCCCCATCAAACTTGCCCATCCCTGATATAGACAATGATAAACTGTGTCTCTGCCTGGATAATAAATCTGTATCCCAAATGGCACCATATTCCTTATAATGTGCAGTAGTTTTGACCGGGGTCCATTAGGGCTCTGGTTAAAAGTAGTGCACTATGTAGGGAATATGATGCCATTTGGGACGTTACCTATGTATCTGGCTGGTAAATACATGCTGTTGCCATCTTCCACACCCAGCAGTAGGCCTTGTCACTTAGAGAGGGGGGGGGGGGGGGGAGAGAGAGTGAAGGGGAGAGAGGAGGGGAGAGAGGAAGGGATGGATGGGGGAATGCGGGAGAGAAGGAGAGAGGAGAGGGCTAATCTCTGTGCTCTCTGTAGTTTCATCATGGCGTCTCTCGATCTGACCGCCTGGGGACATCTCCCTACGAGCTCCGTCAATAGCCATCCCTCATGGAAGGAAGGAAGAAGCCGTCCTCAACAAAAGAGAGGAAAGAGAGCAAGTGTTCCCTTGGGTTAGATCCCAGGACACTAATTGAGTTATTGTTAGATTCCTCTGGAGTGTCTGTTACAGACCCAATACAGGGCTTTATTGTGGCTGAGCGGCCCAATACAGGGCTTTATTGTGGCTGAGCGGCCCAATACAGGGCTTTATTGTGGCTGAGCGGTTAGAGATCATGACGGTTTCCCAAATGGCAACCTATTGCCTACATAGTGCACTAATTTTGACTACTACAGCTACTATGGGCCCTGGTCAAAAAGTTGTGCACTATGTAGGGAACAGGGTGCCATTTGCGATATGGGCCATCGCTCAACACAGCAGACATCTCTACTCTCTTGCTTATGGTTTTATGGTGACGGATGGGTGAGGCAGTACACCAAGCCAAGCATATGGAAATAAGCCATAATGGGTTATTTAGCCTTTTATTAAAGGTGGTTTAATATACACTGAGTGTACAAAATATTATGAACACCTGCTCTTTCCATGACATAGACTGACCAGGTGAATCCAGGTGAACGCTACGATCCCTTATTGATGTCACTTGTTAAATCCACTTCAATCAGTGTAGATGAAGGGGAGGAGACAGGTTAAATAATTACTTTTAAGCCTTGAGACAATTGAGACACGGATTGAGTATGTGTGCCATTCAAAGGGTGAATGGGTAAGGCAAAATATGTAATTGCCTTTGAATGGGGTATGGTAGTAGGTGCCCGGCACACCTGCTTGTGTCAAGAACTGCAACACTGCTGGGTTTTTCATGCTCAACAGTTTCCAATGTGTAGCCAGCAGTATACCATCCTGCAGGCTCACATCTGAAGCTAAGCAGGGTTAGTCCTGTTCAGTTCTTGGATGGGAGACCAGATGCAGCTGTAAATGGTTTTTTACCATTGGTGATTATATCAAGACATGCCAACATGTATCATTTAAGAAGTTCATAACTTAAAAGTTGTATTTGTAACATTTGACAATTATTTAATTCCTAATATATTCCTAAAGTATTATCTCAAATGGAATCTGAGGTTATTCCAGTACTTCTAACATTTCATTCCCAAAGTTATTTTGATGGTTGATAAATCTGAAACATTTTCTCTCAAGATCAAAGGAATTATGAATTAACTACAAAATGCAATGAAACCTTCTCCTTGGGCTTTATAATAACAGGAAAATAGTTGAATTTAAGGGGGCCAATTTATAGTCAATGTGGAGACAGACAGTGTCAGAGAAACATATTGTCTTTCCTTCCTCTGAGCAGATTGGATTCTCAGTGCATATAAATGAGTCTAGTTCCTACTGGCAAGCAGCTGGCTGAGACTCGCTTTAGAAGTGGGATGAAACTCACTTCTGGAGAGCTAGGGAGGTTCACAACAACAGTGTTAGAGAGTTGGGAGGTTCACAACAACAGTGTTAGAGAGTTGGGAGGTTCACAACAACAGTGTTAGAGTGTTGGGAGGTTCACAACAACAGTGTTAGAGAGTTGGGAGGTTCACAACAACAGTGTTAGAGAGTTGGGAGGTTCGCAACAACAGTGTTATAGAGTTGGGAGGTTCACAACAACAGTGTTAGAGAGATGGGAGGTTCACAACAACAGTGTTAGAGAGTTGGGAGGTTCACAACAACAGTGTTAGAGAGTTGGGAGGTTCACAACAAAAGTGTTAGAGAGTTGGGAGGTTCACAACAACAGTGTTAGAGAGTTGGGAGGTTCACAACAACAGTGTTAGAGAGAGGGGAGGTTCACAACAACAGTGTTACAGATTCGGGAGGTTCACAACAACAGTGTTAGAGAGTTGGGAAGATTTCATTAACAACAACAGTGTTAGAGAGTTGGGAGGTTCACAACAACATTGTTAGAGAGTTGGGAGGATTAAATTCACAACAACAGTGTTAGAGAGTTAGTAGGTTCACACAACAGTGTTAGAGAGTTGGGAGGTTCACAACAACAGTGTTATAGAGTCGGGAGGTTCACAACAACAGTGTTACCGATTCAGGAGGTTCACAACAACAGTGTTAGAGAGTTGGGAGGATTACATTTACAACAACAGTGTTAGAGAGTTGGGAGGTTCACAACAACAGTGTTATAGAGTTGGGAGGTTCACAACAATAGTGTTAGATAGTTGTGAGTATCACAACAACAGTGTTAGAGATTTGGGAGGATTCGATTCACAACAACAGTGTTACAGTGTTGGGAGGTTCACAACAACAGTGTTAGAGAGTTGGGAGGTTCACAACAACATTGTTAGAGAGTTGGGATGTTCACAACAATAGTGTTAGAGAGTTGGGAGGTTCACAACAACCGTGTTACAGATTCGGGGGGTTCACAACAACAGTGTTAGAGAGTTGGGAGGTTCACAACAACAGTGTTATATAGTTGGGATGTTCACAACAATAGTGTTATAGAGTTGGGAGGTTCACAACAACCGTGTTACAGATTCGGGAGGTTCACAACAACAGTGTTAGATAGTTGGGACGATTACATTTACAACAACAGTGTTAGAGAGTTGGGAGGTTCACAACAACAGTGTTATAGTGTAAGGAGGTTCACAACAACAGTGTTAGATGGGAGCATCACAGTATCATTGTTAGAGAGTTGGGAGGATTAGATTCACAACAACAGTGTTAGAGAGTTGGGAGGTTCACAACAACAGTGTTATAGAGTGTTACAGATTCGGGAGGATCACAGCAACAGTGTTAGATAGTTGACAACAGAGTTAGACATTTGGGAGGATTAGATTCACGATGACATAGTTAGAGATTTGGAAGGATTAGATTCACAACAACAGTGTTTGAGAGTTGTGTGGATTACATTTACAACAACAGTGTTAGAGAGTTGGGAGGTTCACAACAACAGTGTTATAGAGTTAGGAAGTTCACAACATTAGTGTTATAGAGTTAGGAAGTTCACAACAACAGTGTTATAGAGTTGGGAGGTTCACAACAACAGTGTTATAGAGTTAGGAAGTTCACAACAACAGTGTTATAGAGTTGGGAGGTTAACAACAACAGTGTTAGATAGTTGGGATGTTCACATCAACAGTATTAGAGAGTTGGGAAGTTCACAACAGCAGTGTTAGAGAGTGTTACAGATTTGGGAGGTTCACAACAACAGTGTTAGATAGTTGACGACAGAGTTAAATATTTGGGAGGATTAGATTCACGACGACAGAGTTAGAGATTTGGTATGATTAGATTCACGACAACAGTGTTAGAGAGTTGGGAGGTTCACAACAACAGTGTTAGAGAGTTGGGAGGTTCACAATAACAGTGTTATAGAGTTGGGAGGATTAGATTCACAACAACAGAGTTAGAGATTTGGGAGGATTAGATTCACGACAACAGAGAGAGATTTGGGAGCATTAGATTAACGACAACAGAGTTGGAGATTTGGGAGCATTAGATTCACGACAACAGAGTTAAATATTTGGGAGGATTAGATTCACGACAACAGAGTTAGAGATTTGGGAGGATTAGATTCACGACAACAGAGTTAGAGATTTGGGAGGATTAGATTCACGACAACGGAGAGAGATTTGGGAGCATTAGATTCACGACAACAGAGTTAGAGATTTGGGAGGATTAGATTCACGACAACAAAGTTAGAGAGCTGGGAGGATTAGATTCACAACTACAGAGTTAGAGATTTGGGAGGATTAGATTCACGACGACAGAGTTAGAGATTTGGGAGTATTAGATTCACAACAACAAAGTTAGAGAGTTGGGAGGTTCACAACAACAGTGTTATAGAGTTGGGAGGTTCACAACAACAGTGTTATAGAGCTGGGAGGATTAGACTCACGACAACAGAGTTAGAGATTTGGGAGGATTAGATTCACGACAACAAAGTTAGAGATTTGGGAGGATTAGATTCACGACAAAAGAGTTAGAGATTTGTTGGATTTAGATTCACAACAACAGAGTTAGAGATTTGGGAGGATTAGATTCACGACAAAAGAGTTAGAGATTTGGGAGGTTTAGATTAACAACAACAGAGTTAGAGATTTGGGAGGATTAGATTCACGACAACAAAGTTAGAGAGTTGGGAGTATTAGATTCACGACAACAGAGTTAAAGATTTGGGAGGATTAGATTCACGACAACAGAGAGAGATTTAGGAGGATTAGATTGAGGACAACAGAGTTAGAGATTTGGGAGGATTAGATTCACGACAACAGAGTTAGAGATTTGGGAGGATTAGATTCACGACAACAGAGAGAGATTTAGGAGGATTAGATTGAGGACAACAGAGTTAGAGATTTGGGAGGATTAGATTCACGACAACAGAGTTAGAGATTTGGGAGGATTAGATTCACAACAACAGAGTTAGAGATTTGGGAGGATTAGATTCACAACAACAGAGTTAGAGATTTGGGAGGATTAGATTCACGACAACAAAGTTAGAGAGCTGGGAGGATTAGATTCACAAAAACAGAGTTAGAGATTTGGATAGGTTAGATTCACAACAACAGAGTTAGAGATTTGGGAGGATTAGATTCACAACAACAGAGTTAGAGATTTGGGAGTATTAGATTCACAACAACAGAGTTAGAGATTTGGTAGGATTAGATTCACGACAACAGAGTTAGAGATTTGGGAGGATTAGATTCACGACAACAGAGTTAGAGATTTGGGAGGATTAGATTCACGACAACAGAGAGAGATTTGGGAGGTTTAGATTGAGGACAACAGAGTTAGAGATTTGGGAGGATTAGATTCACGACAACAAAGTTAGAGAGCTGGGAGGATTAGATTCTCAACAACAGAGTTAGAGATTTGGGAGGATTAGATTCACGACAACAGAGTTAGAGATTTGGGAGGATTAGATTCACGACAACAGAGTTAGAGATTTGGGAGGATTAGATTCACGACAACAGAGTTAGAGATTTGGGAGGATTAGATTCACGACAACAGAGTTTGAGAGCTGGGAGGATTAGATTCACTACAACAAAGTTAGAGATTTGGGAGGATTAGACTCACGACAAAAGAGTTAGAGAGCTGGAAGTATTAGATTCACGATGACAGAGTTTGAGATTTGGGAAGATTAGATTCACGACAACAATGTTAGAGAGCTGGAAGTATTAGATTGACGATGACAGAGTTAGAGATTTGGGAGGATTAGATTCACGACAAAAGAGATCGAGATTTGAGAGGATTAGATTCACAACAACAGAGTTAGAGGCTTGGGAGGATTAGATTCACGACAACAGAGTTAGAGATTTGGTATGATTAGATTCACGACAACAGAGTTAGAGATTTGGGAGGATTAGATTCACGACAACAGAGTTCGAGATTTGGGAGGATTAGATTCACGACAACAGAGTTAGAGATTTGGGAGGATTAGATTCACGACAACAGAGAGAGATTTGGGAGCATTAGATTCATGACAACAGAGTTCGAGATTTGGGAGGATTAGATTCACGACAACAAAGTTAGAGAGCTAGGAGGATTAGATTCACAACAACAGAGTTAGAGATTTGGGAGGATTAGATTCACGACAACAGAGTTCGAGATTTGGGAGGATTAGATTCACAACAACAGAGTTAGAGATTTGGGAGGATTAGATTCACGACAAAAGAGTTAGAGATTTGGGAGGATTAGATTCACGACAACAAAGTTAGAGAGTTGGGAGTATTAGATTCACGACAACAGAGTTAGAGATTTGGGAGGATTAGATTCACGACAACAGAGTTAGAGATTTGGGAGGATTAGATTCATGACAACAGAGTTAGAGATTTGGGAGGATTAGATTCACGACAACAGAGAGAGATTTGGGAGCATTGGATTCACGACAACAGAGTTCGAGATTTGGGAGGATTAGATTCACAACAAAAGATTTAGAGATTTGGTAGGATTAGATTCACGACAACAGAGAGAGATTTGGGAGGATTAGATTCACGACAACAGAGTTAGAGATTTGGGAGGATTAGATTCACGACAACAGAGAGAGATTTGGGAGCATTGGATTCACGACAACAGAGTTAGAGATTTGGGAGGATTAGATTCTCGACAACAAAGTTAGAGAGCTGGGAGGATTAGATTCTCAACAACAGAGTTAGAGATTTGGGAGGATTAGATTCACGACGACAGAGTTTGAGATTTGGGAGGATTAGATTCACAACAACAAAGTTAGAGAGTTGGGAGGTTCACAACAACAGTGTTATAGAGTTGGGAGGTTCACAACAACAGTGTTAGAGAGTTGGGAGGTTCACAACAACAGTGTTAGAGAGTTGGGAGGTTCACAACAACAGTGTTATAGAGTTGGGAGGTTCACAACAACAGTGTTATAGAGTTGGGAGGTTCACAACAACAGTGTTAGATATTTGGGAGCATCACAACAACAGTGTTAGAGAGTTGAGTGGTTCACAACAACAGTGTTATCGAGTTGTGAGCATCACAACAACAGTGTTAGATTCACAACAAGAGTGATAGAGTTTTGGGATGTTCACATCAACAGTGTTAGAGATTTGGGAGGTTCACAACAACTGTTGTTGTGAACCTCCCAACTCTCTAACACTGTTGTTTTGAATCTAATCCTCCCAACTCTCTAACACAGTCGTCGTGAATCTAATCCTCCCAAATCTCTAACTCTGTCGTCGTGAATCTAATCCTCCCAAATCTCTAACTCTGTTGTCGTGAATCTAATCCTCCCAAATCTCTAACTCTGTCGTCGTGAATCTAATCCTCCCAAATATCTAACTCTGTTGTTGTGAATCTAATCCTCCCAAATATCTAACTCTGTCGTCAACTATCTAACACTGGTGTTGTGAACCTCCCAGATCTGAAAAGACAACTGCCATCTACTCCTGAGGAGCTGACCTGTTGCACCCTGTACAACCACTGTGATTATTATTTCACCCTGCTGGTGATCAATAAATGTCTGAACATCTTGTAGAACGGTCTGGCTTTAAGCACTATGTACTCTTATAATCTCCACCCGGCACATCCAGAAGAGGACTGGCCACCCCCAAGAGCCTGGATCCTCTCTAGGTTTCATCACAGGTTCCTGCCTTCTAGGGAGTTTTTCCTAGCCACCGTGCTTCTACATCTGCATTGCTTGCTGTTTGGAGTTTTAGGCTGGGTTTCTGTATAAGCACTTTGTGACATTTACTGACGTAAAAAGGGCTTTATAAAATACATGTGATTTGATTTGAACAGTGTTATAGAGCTGGGAGGATTAGACTCACGACAACAGAGTTAGATATTTGGCAGGATTAGACTCACGACAACATAGTTAGAGATTTGGGAGGATTAGATTCACGACAACAAAGTTAGAGAGCTGGTAGGATTAGATTCACGACAACAAAGTTAGAGATTTGGGAGGATTAGACTCACGACAAAAGAGTTAGAGAGCTGGAAGTATTAGATTCACGACGACAGAGTTTGAGATTTGGGAAGATTAGATTCACGACAACAAAGTTAGAGATTTGGGAGGATTAGACTCACAACAAAAGAGTTAGAGAGCTGGAAGTATTAGATTCACGACGACAGAGTTAGATATTTGGGAGGATTAGATTCACGACAACAGAGAGAGATATTTGGGAGGATTAGATTCACGACAACAGAGAGAGATTTGGGAGGATTAGATTCACGACAAAAGAGATCGAGATTTGAGAGGATTAGATTCACAACAACAGAGTTAGAGGCTTGGGAGGATTAGATTCACGACTACAGAGTTAGAGATTTGGTATGATTAGATTCACGACAACAGAGTTAGAGATTTGGGAGGATTAGATTCACGACAACAGAGTTCGAGATTTGGGAGGATTAGATTCACGACAACAGAGTTAGAGATTTGGGAGGATTAGATTCACGACAACAGAGAGAGATTTGGGAGCATTAGATTCATGACAACAGAGTTTGAGATTGGGAGGATTAGATTCATGACAACAGAGTTCGAGATTTGGGAGGATTAGATTCACGACAACAAAGTTAGAGAGCTGGGAGGATTAGATTCACGACAACAGAGTTAGAGATTTGGGAGGATTAGATTCACGACAACAGAGAGAGATTTGGGAGCATTGGATTCACGACAACAGAGTTAGAGATTTGGGAGGATTAGATTCTCGACAACAAAGTTAGAGAGCTGGGAGGATTAGATTGACGATGACAGAGTTAGAGATTTGGGAGGATTAGATTCACGACAACAAAGTTAGAGATTTGGGAGGATTAGATTCATGACCAAAGAGTTAGAGATTTGGGAGGATTAGATTCACGACAACAAAGTTAGAGAGTTGGGAGTATTAGATTCACGACAACAGAGTTAGAGATTTGGGAGGATTAGATTCACGACAACAGAGTTAGAGATTTGGGAGGATTAGATTCACGACAACAGAGTTAGATATTTGGGAGGATTAGATTCACGACAACAGAGAGAGATTTGGGAGCATTGGATTCACGACAACAGAGTTCGAGATTTGGGAGGATTAGATTCTCGACAACAGAGTTAGAGATTTGGGAGGATTAGATTCACGACAACAGAGTTAGAGATTTGGGAGGATTAGATTCACGACAACAGAGAGAGATTTGGGAGCATTGGATTCACGACAACAGAGTTCGAGATTTGGGAGGATTAGATTCTCGACAACAAAGTTAGAGAGCTGGGAGTATTAGATTCACAACAACAGAGTTAGAGATTTGGGAGGATTAGATTGACGATGACAGAGTTAGAGATTTGGGAGGATTAGATTCCCGACAACAAAGTTAGAGAGCTGGAAGTATTAGATTCACGACGACAGAGTTAGAGATTTGGGAGGATTAGATTCACGACAGAGCCTTGATCCTGCATCCTCCCTTTTCTCAAAGTTTCCTTTGAATTTTTAAGAATTGCTAGTGTACTTTATCAGGTTCCTTGACCATTGCATTCTAATCTGGTTTGTTAATTTGGTTCTGATTTTTTGACCATCTAGTGGGCAGGTATTGAATGGATAAGGGTAGTTAAATGTTTGAGTTATCAATACTGAAACAAATAGTCATTACCAAAACAAATTCTCTGATCACTTGGCTGTTACATAATACAATTCAATTAATTCAGACATAGATCAAAATGTATTGACATCAATATGCATACTGATTCAGATTTCAAACAGCTCAACATCTGTTGACATGTCAGGTCTTGTATTCATGTAATGACACAGTATATAATTACCATACCGGCTGTCTACTCCAGACCTCCTAATTTCTAGACAAACGACAACAGAGTTAGAGACAGATGTGTTTGTGTTAGAGATAAATTTGCCACTTTTCTATGGGGTTAACCATTCAGAACAGTGTAGTTTAACCCTATATGCCCTATACACAGTCAGAGGCCTTTTGTCAGTCTTATTTCTCTTGAACCAATAGTATCATGATGGTTTAGTGATCCTCAGTTCAGTATAGCTGTGATCTGAGTGATGGTTTAGTGATCCACAGTTCATTATAGCTGTAACCTGAGTGATGGTTTAGTGATCCTCAGTTCAGTATAGCTGTGATCTGAGTGATGGTTTAGTGATCCACAGTTCAGTATAGCTGTAACCTGACTGATGGTTTAGTGATCCACAGTTCAGTATATATGTAACCTGAGTGATGGTTTAGTGATCCACAGTTCAGTATAGCTGTAACCTGATGGTTTAGTGATCCACAGTTCAGTATAGCTGTAACCTGAGTGATGGGTTAGTGATCCACAGTTCAGTATAGCTGTAACCTGAGTGATGGTTTAGTGATCCACAGTTCAGTATGGCTGTAACCTGAGTGATGGTTTAGTGATCCACAGTTCAGTATAGCTGTAACCTGAGTGATGGTTTAGTGATCCACAGTTCAGTATAGCTGTAACATGAGTGATGGTTTAGTGATCCTCAGTTCAGTATAGCTGTAACCTGAGTGATGGTTTAGTGATCCACAGTTCAGTATAGCTGTAACATGAGTGATGGTTTAGTGATCCTCAGTTCAGTATAGCTGTAACCTGAGTGATGGTTTAGTGATCCACAGTTCAGTATAGCTGTAACCTGATGGTTTAGTGATCCACAGTTCAGTATAGCTGTAACCTGAGTGATGGGTTAGTGATCCACAGTTCAGTATAGCTGTAACCTGAGTGATGGTTTAGTGATCCACAGTTCAGTATAGCTGTAACCTGAGTGATGGTTTAGTGATCCACAGTTCAGTATAGCTGTAACCTGAGTGATGGTTTAGTGATCCACAGTTCAGTATAACTGTAACATGAGTGATGGTTTAGTGATCCTCAGTTCAGTATAGCTGTAACCTGAGTGATGGTTTAGTGATCCACAGTTCAGTATAGCTGTAACCTGAGTGATGGTTTAGTGATCCACAGTTCAGTATAGCTGTAACATGAGTGATGGTTTAGTGATCCTCAGTTCAGTATAGCTGTAACCTGAGTGATGGTTTAGTGATCCACAGTTCAGTATAGCTGTACCCTGAGTGATGGTTTAGTGATCCACAGTTCATTATAGCTGTACCCTGAGTGATGGTTTAGTGATCCACAGTTCAGTATAGCTGTACCCTGAGTGATGGTTTAGTGATCCACAGTTCAGCATAGCTGTAACCTGAGTGATGGTTTAGTGATCCACAGTTCAGTATAGCTGTAACCTGAGTGATGGTTTAGTGATGCACAGTTCAGTATAGCTGTAACCTGAGTGATTGTTTAGTGATCCACAGTTCAGTATAGCTGTAACCTGAGTGATGGTTTAGTGATCCACAGTTCAGTATAGCTGTAACCTGAGTGATGGTTTAGTGATCCACAGTTCAGTATAGCTGTAACCTGATGGTTTAGTGATCCACAGTTCAGTATAGCTGTAACCTGAGTGATGGTTTAGTGATCCACAGTTCAGTATAGCTGTAACCTGAGTGATGGTTTAGTGATCCACAGTTCAGTATAGCTGTAACCTGAGTGATGGTTTAGTGACCCTCAGTTCAGTATAGCTGTAACCTGAGTGATGGTTTAGTGATCCACAGTTCAGTATAGCTGTAACCTGAGTGATGGTTTAGTGATCCACAGTTCAGTATAGCTGTAACCTGAGAGATGGTTTAGTGATCCACAGTTCAGTATAGCTGTAACCTGAGTGATGGTTTAGTGATCCTCAGTTCAGTATAGCTGTAACCTGAGTGATGGTTTAGTGAATCACAGTTCAGTATAGCTGTACCCTGAGTGATGGTTTAGTGATCCACAGTTCAGTATAGCTGTAACCTGAGTGATGGTTTAGTGATTCACAGTTCAGTATAGCTGTAACCTGAGTGATGGTTTAGTGATCCACAGTTCAGTATAGCTGTAACCTGAGTGATGGTTTAGTGATCCACAGTTCAGTATAGCTGTAACCTGAGTGATGGTTTAGTGATCCACAGTTCAGTATAGCTGTAACCTGAGTGATGGTTTAGTGATGCACAGTTCAGTATAGCTGTAACCTGAGTGATGGTTTAGTGATCCACAGTTCAGTATAGCTGTAACCTGACTGATGGTTTAGTGATCCACAGTTCAGTATAGCTGTAACCTGACTGATGGTTTAGTGATCCACAGTTCAGTATAGCTGTAACCTGAGTGATGGTTTAGTGATCCACAGTTCAGTATAGCTGTAACCTGATGGTTTAGTGATCCACAGTTCAGTATAGCTGTAACCTGAGTGATGGTTTAGTGATCCTCAGTTCAGTATATCTGTACCCTGAGTGATGGTTTAGTGATCCACAGTTCAGTATAGCTGTGACCTGACTGATGGTTTAGTGATCCACAGTTCATTATAGCTGTAACCTGAGTGATGGTTTAGTGATCCACAGTTCAGTATAGCTGTAACCTGAGTGATGGTTTAGTGATCCACAGTTCAGTATAGCTGTAACCTGAGTGATGGTTTAGTGATCCACAGTTCAGTATAGCTGTAACCTGAGTGATGGTTTAGTGATCCTCAGTTCATTATAGCTGTAACCTGAGTGATGGTTTAGTGATCCACAGTTCAGTATAGCTGTAACCTGAGTGATGGTATAGTGATCCACAGTTCAGTATAGCTGTACCCTGAGTGATGGGATATTGCCTTTATGACTAAGATGTCTTCTGTCATGAAGTGAGTCCTACCCAGTGGTAATATAGCGTTGAGATGGACTAGCTAGATTTCATAGGAAACTACAGACACACAACCCTATAGGCTCTGGTCTAAAGTAATGCATTATACAGTTGATAGAATAATTATTAATGACTCATTACTACACCCTGAAACTGTGTGAAATGTGTTAGAATGTGTGAGTGTAGGACCAGTAAAGATTATGACATTGAGCTACTATTTAGCAATGTGAGTAAAAGTTAGACAAGACAACAAAGGACAAGGAGAACTGTCTACAGACAACTGAGAAACCAAGATAAAGAGGCCCCTCCCAGTTTAGGGAGGAGAGAAACTGTTAGGCTTTTTAAGGAGTATGAAACATGGTGCAGGATATTGTGAGAACGGCGATAACTGAGGAATGCAGGGAGTAGGCTATGGTAAGAAAGTGTGTGTGTGAACTGATGGTCAGGAGAGCAATTATAAAGTGGAAAACTACAGCCTGCCTAAAGAGGGGAGGGATTTTTGTATGACGTATGAGTATAAAAGATGGACTCTGAAATTGTGATGGCAGAATTCTCAATTAATAAACATCTCTGACTATGCAGACCGGGACTCTGTCCGTTTCTTAATTTTGGGAGACGCACAGAGACACTGAAATAGTTTGTTAAATAATTCACATAACAACAGTACATTCAGGAAGTATTCAGACCCCTTGACTTTTTCAACATTTTATGTTACAGACTTATTCTAAAATTGATTAAATTGTTTTTCCCCCCTCATCAATCTACACACAATACCCCATAACGACAAAGCAAAAACAGTTTTTTTTATATGTTTGCAAATGTTCTATCTATATCTCCCACATAGACAAATGCGCTATCTTCTCCCACATAGACAAATATGTCACGCCCTGACCTTTAATGCCTGTTGTTTCTTGTTGGTTTGGTCAGGGTGTACATTCTATGTTATTGTAGATCTATGTCTGGCCGGGTGTGGTTCCCAATCAGAGGCAGCTGTCGATCGTTGTCTCTGATTGGGGATCATCCTTAGGCAGCCATGTTGTCTAACCATGTTGTGGGATCTTGTTTCTGTGTGTTTTGGCTTGTTTGATGTTAGCCTTTAGAGCTTCACGATACGTTGATTTCGTTGTTTTGTTCGGTGTTTATTCAATAAACTAACATGTACGCATACCACGCTGACACCTTGGTCCAATCCTGTACTTAACGAACGAGACAAAATGTCCTATCTTCTCCCACATAGACAAACGTGCTATCTTCTCCCACATAGCCAAATGTTCTATGTGGGAGAAGATAGAACATGACAGATGTAAAGACACATTGAGATGCAGGAGAGTGTGAACTGTATATCCCCTCTATTTCGATGCCAAGTCCTATTCATTCAGCTTAAGGAGAAATACAGGAGACACAAACCAATCCGTGTTGATGATAGCTTATTTGACATCTCTCTCTCTCTATCGCTCTCCTCCTCTCCTTTGCTCCATCTCTTTTGGAGACACTGTGTGCTTGTGTTTTTAACATGAAGAAATATATAATATCTACATTTCAATTAATCAACCTTCATAAGAGTAGTGTGTCAATTCATTCAAGTTGTATGGACTTGTTCCATACTCTACTTATTTATATCAGCATTGTCATATACAGTAGTAGGTCTATGTGGTTACATTGTAATACAGTAGGTATACGTGGTTACAGTGTTTTAGGATGAAACAGGAAGGAAGTATTCACCACATTTATACGTGGTGGTTTCCCTGCCTCACCCAGGAAGCGACAGAAGAAAAGACAACGTGGTAAATAAGTATCATTAGATAAGATGTGTCTCAAATGGCTCCCTTTTCCCTATGTGGGCCTATGTGCTATGGGCAACATAGTGCACTATATTCGGAATAAGGTGCACAGTAAAAGTCTCAAAACACCATGATTGGGTAATGAAACCATGAAAAGTAGTGCACCTAAGCAGAGATCTGGTGTTGGAGGGTGTTTGAATGTAAACCCAGTGTAAGTGTTTTAATACACATCATGTGTTTTAAAACAGAAATACTCTGAAACACCCAAAGTGGTTCTTAATCCTGAATATTGGTATTTTTTAAGAGAGTGTTGTGAAAAAAAAAAATTCGGGTTTGTAAAAGGCAGCGTCAAAACGTAAAAACTGCATTTCTCATACAATCAGTGGTTTAGAAATGGAAATTATTTATACCCTAAATATTGATTGATGATAAGGATCTATGGAGAATATTTTTTGCGGAATTCCACCTTTATTTATTCAATGCTTTATTTAGACAGATTGTAGATTTATATAGACAGTAATGCCCCCGGCATGGACTAGTCACCCCTCTCCACACCGAAGACCGTTAAATTCCCCGCTCCAACCCTTCAATCTGTTTCTCTCACCTATATGCATCCCCTCTGTCGTTTCACAACTGTCTCAATTAAATGTGTCAAAATACCCCTAAAATATATTTCATAAAAATGTATGCAAGTCGTTTAACTGATTTGTTAATTTAATTTAACCAAAATAATGTTAGAATAAATCCAACTTAATCAGCTTGCATTTCTTATCTTGCCTTGTGACTGATTTTAGAGGATCGTAGGTAATTCCATTTTTAGACTTCTTTCACACAATGTTGCGTGCATGTTTGAAGAAAGAAAATTATATTTATATATTAGTATTAAGGTTGCTGTGACTTGAGGCGTAATGGATGATGATGAACGGATATCAGAACCGTCAGACAAATTGATGTTCAATGAGGACAGCACCCATTCCCACATTGATGATTGTCAACAGAAGAAGGAAGTGCAGAATCCTCAATTCTTGCAGTTTAACCTCCAGTTAGTGCTAGTGGTTTGAACACTGTTGCATGACAATGCCTGCCAAAGCGGTATAAAATGGCAACTTATCAAATCCATAAAACAATGTTAAACATTAAGACACTTCAGAAAAAGCAATCTGCTCCCGAGTGGCGCAGCGGTCTAAGGCACTGCATCTCAGTGCTTGAGACGTCACTACAGACACCCCTGGTTCGATTCCAGGCTGTATCACAACCGGCCGTGATTGGGAGTCCCATAGGGCGGCGCACAATTGGCCCAGCGTCGTCCGGGTTTGGCCGGTGCAGGCCGTCATTGTAGATAAGAGTTTGTTCTTAACTGACTTGCCTAGTTAAATAAATAAACAGGATTCTAAACATTGTATTGGTGTTTAGAAGCTTTCGAAAGAGGAAACCACACCAAAAAGAGGAGGTATATAATGCTGCACTAAACAGGAATTAAAACACCAAAATAGTTTCAATCTTTTCTGTTAGTGCTCCCAGTCCCTGGCACGGTGTTGGACAACATTTGATTTAGTGGTGTTACAACACACCATGTCAGAATAATTAAGGTTTCGTCTCCTTGAACCTGGTTGGCTCAGTTGCCTACTAGTTTTGGTGTTGCAGAGCACTTCCTTTTAACAGTGTGCCATTTGGGATAAGCTAAGTTGAACGGGGGTTGTGATTTGAACAGATTTCTATTAGCATTTTCTCAGTAATCAGCTGTCAACTTGATTATTTGTGTCTTTATGCCCCCCCAGTTACCTGAAAACTAGGCCAGCCGTCAGTTCTGCCGGCATATGCTTTTGCGTAAGAGGACTTAACAAATTCTGATTCCACCCATTCTGAGTCCACCGCTGTCCACTTCCTCGCCCATATCATACTGATTGATGGGGTTCTGAATTCAAGGTGAAAGTTGCTAATAACATGTAATTCTATCCACAGAGAATCCATAACTACTTGGCTGATGTTTGTGTGAAACAGAGTTGAAACGGCAACGTCTCAGAAGAGACGGGGATAAACCTTTCATATTGTGTGAATGGAGCCTTTCAAGACATAACTTTGCATCAGAGGCCCTGCATTCCTTTCAACCAACTTTCCATTGTGAGATAATTGGTGAATTCTTTAAGATACTGGAGATAAGTCCTTGATAAGAAGAATGTTGGGCTTTCATTAACAGCAGATTGAGCCAGTCTCTGTGTCTGGGTCTGCCTGTTAACAGAGCCAATACAGAGGGACGCTGTTATCACCCAGAGGGAGACGGTAGGTCTGGGCCTGCCTGTTAACAGAGCCAATACAGAGGGACGCTGTTATCACCCAGAGGGAGACGGTAGGTCTGGGCCTGCCTGTTAACAGAGCCAATACAGAGGGACGCTGTTATCACCCAGAGGGAGACGGAAGGTCTGGGCCTGCCTGTTAACAGAGCCAATACAGAGGGACGCTGTTATCACCCAGAGGGAGACGGTAGGTCTGGGCCTGCCTGTTAACAGAGCCAATACAGAGGGACGCTGTTATCACCCAGAGGGAGACGGTAGGTAACGAAAAATGAAAA
Source organism: Coregonus ussuriensis (assembly GCA_031479575.1). Lineage (NCBI taxonomy): Eukaryota > Metazoa > Chordata > Actinopteri > Salmoniformes > Salmonidae > Coregonus > Coregonus ussuriensis. The sequence goes on along the minus strand of CM062473.1, from coordinate 103,973,991 downwards.
AAGACACATTTACTGAGAACATTTGAGGATTCCGTGTTCAGGCCAATTTGTTGGCATCAATTCAAAAGGTGGTTAGTCAGCTCTCTTGGTCCATACAAACATATATTCACACGCGCGTGCGCACATGCACACACAGAGCTGTCATGCACCCATTATTTTAGAGGGTGCACAAAGTACGTGAGGATGGGAGGGCGGGGGGGGGGTCAGAGAAGTTCTGGAAGTCCGAGAATTGAGCATTTTTCAAACACCTGAAACAGCTTTTTCAATCTATAGCCATAATTATATATGCGTAACTGTACGTAAAAAAATATATATATATTTTTTTTTCCTGCATAGGTTATCTAAGCATACCGCTTTACCTGTTCAATTGTCATTGTAATTAATGAAGCGCACTGAACTTTTATGCCCTAGGAGTTTAGTACAACTGCCAGCTAAAATCAAATCAAAATCTGTATGTTTCACTCTACAATCTCTGTCCTCCTCCACCTATAGTGGGGAGGTGGGGTACTCTTGGCCTGGTCCAGTCATTGTGCCTATAGTGGGGAGGTGGGGTACTCTTTGCCTGGTCCAGTCAGTGTGCCTATAGTGGGGAGGTGGGGTACTCTTGGCCTGGTCCAGTCAGTGTGCCTATAGTGGGGAGGTGGGGTACTCTTGGCCTGGTCCAGTCAGTGTGCCTATAGTGGGGAGGTGGGGTACTCTTTGCCTGGTCCAGTCAGTGTGCCTATAGTGGGGAGGTGGGGTACTCTTGGCCTGGTCCAGTCATTGTGCCTATAGTGGGGAGGTGGGGTACTCTTTGCCTGGTCCAGTCAGTGTGCCTATAGTGGGGAGGTGGGGTACTCTTGGCCTGGTCCAGTCAGTGTGCCCCCTCCCCCTTCTACAGCTGACAGATCTTTTTTATAAATAATAATTATAAAATGTGGGCTTAAAAATAAGTTTTAAGTTTAGTTATTAGTTTAGTTATTAATTTAACATCTGCAACAACAACAAAACTAATCAGATGGGGCACATGCCCATGATGCCTCTGCACACACACACACATACACACACACACACACACACACACACACACACACACACACACACACACACACACACACACACACACACACACACACACACACACACACACACACACACACACACACACACACACACACACACACACACACACACACACACACACACACACACACACACAATTCAACCACACCTTTGTTTCAACACAAAACCGGACACAAACCTCCATACGGTGAAGTCCACAAAGCATACCGCACGTAACAAACAGTTACATGACCTTCAGCATGGTCAAGCACACACTTCTACCAGCACCAATCCTAAAAGCCACCAGACTTTACTCAAACTGAACCTGTGCTTCTCGGTAAACTTTTAAATTGTTACACATAATGCAAGTTTGCAAATTCAAATCCACATTCTAGGGCACTTTACAGTACAGTAAAACATATTGCCTCTCTCCATCTCTGCGACAAAGTCACGACAGTGTTTTCTGCGGAGCCTTCAGCCAGAAGAGAGGAAGAAGAGGGGAATGTGATCTAAGTTAACTTTATCTTCAGCTGGCAGCAGAACTCCTGACCAGAGATGTTCTGACAGACGACAGTCACATTCCTAAGAACGCCTCAGGATTCCATTACCCCATAGTTCTATAAGAGAACAGAACTCACTGGCAATGTCACTTTGACTGGATGAAGCTTTGATGAAGCGCTGCAGAGATGTACCCTATCTCCTCTACAGCAGGGGCCCTGGTCAGAGTCCCAAATTGCACCCTTTCCCTATTTAGTGCACTACTTTTGACCAGAGCACTATGGGCCCTGCTCAAAAGTAGTGCACAACATTTGGAATAGGGTTCCATTTGGGATGCAAACCCCTGGCTTCATAGCTCAGCTGAAATCTTTGCGGTATTCCATTAAGGGTCTGTGCAGCGATGAGACATTTCACTCCTACCTTGAAGTGAATGACTTTGTATCACTTGTTTTCTTCATGTTATCTGGCTTCACAATATAAATATATATTGTTTCCTAATCGGAGAACATATTCTCTTACACAGGCCAATTGTCAGCCTAAAAACATGTATGGTAGTTATATTTGTTTGCCAAAACTGGAGTTTATCCCATTCTGCCTACAGTTATACATTTTCTATAAAGTTTTAAAATCCTAAAGTCTCCAGCCTCTGTGTGCTCTGTGTCCGTTTAAAAATGGATCTGCTATTGTAATTAGGGAGTTCTGTCCTGTCCAATCATCTGTCCAGATTGGCTGGAGACAGATATGAAACACCTGAGGCTTCTCCTGAACCTCTGATTGGCTGATTGGCTGCAATGTTCCTTCCTCCATAATTGGTGAATTTGAATCAGAGCACTGTTCCGTGATGTTCCAGTTAGTTTGGGTCTCTCTGCCGTGCCATGCCTTGGGTGGTTTAGGAACAGCCCCCAACCACACTTTAGAGTGGGGAAACATGGGGAATACGCCAGTGTACATGAGCTCATTCACTCAGAGTCATTTCTGATTCATGTGTGTGATGTGATGCATTGTTTGTCCATCCATGGAAGATCTTGTAACTTAATGTCCAATTTAGATTCAGCAGCTGGATGCTCATCAAAGCATGCCTTGGGTACTTTAGGGAGTTTCTACTACAGAGTTATGTTTCAACAGTAGAGGTTGTGTTTCAGCAAATGCAATAATATCTCCCTAAATGAAATTATTGGACATACTGTATCACAGCAAACTCCAGCATTATTATCTTGGAAGAAATATTGTATACCAGCCAGTAAAACAATAATATAAATAATAATAAAAAACAAGGACTTATTCCATGGTAAAAAACAAATTGCTGCTGTAAGAATTAACCTCTTAAGGATCGGACCCTTTTTTTCAATTTTCGCCTAAAATTACATACCCAAATCTATCTGCCTGTAGCTCAGGACCTGAAGCAAGGACATGCATATTCTTGATACCATTTGAAAGGAAACACTTTGACATTTGTGGAAATGTGAAATTAATGTAGGAGAATATAACACATTAGATCTGGTAAAAGATAATACAAACAAAAAAACATCATTTTTTTGTTTTGTTTTTTAATCATCTTTGAAATGCAAGAGAAAGGCCACAATATAATATTGCAGTTTTGGCGCAATTTAGAGTTTGGCCACTAGATGGAAGCAGTGTGTGTGCAAAGTTTCAGATTGATCCAGTGAAGCGTCGCAACACTGGACTATTTTGTATCAAGTCTGCCCAAATGTGCCGAAATGGTCAATTGATACATTTTCAAGTATATAACTATGGAGAACATATATTTTGTAGTACCATATAATTTTTGTAAGTTTACACACTCCCAGGAATGTCATACATGATGGATCATTAGCTTATACACTAACTTTCACACATCTAGATGGCCGGGCGGAGTGGGGGTGGAGCCAGAGACAGCAGGGGTTCAAACTGTAGAACCCAGTCCCTACATTTGAATATAAAAATGGATTTTATCAAACAAAACTATGCTACATTTTATCTCTGGGAAGCTCAAGATGACAAATTAGAGCAAGATTACTGAATGTAAGTACATTATTTACCTTCAGAGGTGAATGTAGCAAACCAGTTGCCGTGATAAGTGTTTTGTTGTTGTGTACTCTCCTCAAACAATAGCATGGTATGTTTCCACTGTAATAGCTACTGTACAAATAACAATACTGATACATTACATTAATCCAGACTACAAGTAACAACATTGATACATTACATTAATCCAGACTACAAGTAACAACATTGATACATTACATTAATCCAGACTACAAGTAACAACATTGATACATTACATTACAACCATGTAATATGTCTGTGTTCAAAGTGACGAACGGGGTCGGCCCTGTAGACACACACAAACACACACACACACACGCACACACAAACACACACACACACACACACACACACACACACACACACACACACACACACACACACACACACACACACACACACACACACACAGACAGACACACACTAATGTGGGCCACACTCTAGGTCAGGGTTTCCCAAACTCGATTCTTCACCCCGATTCAACTGATTCAAATAATCAAGGCTTGATGTTGAGTTGGTTATTTGAATCAGCTGTGTAGTGCTAGGGCAAAAAACAAAATGTGCACCCACGGGGGCTCAGGAACCGAGTTTGAGAAACCCTGATCTAGGTAACAGTAGCAGACACAACCCCAGGCCACCCTGGATAAACTCCAATAACATCCAGTTTACTGAATCCCACTGGTACTAGGGCACCGCTGCACAATTTAAGTGTCTGTTTCTCCTCCTCCATCATACATTACACCCCAGACGGCCATTTCCAACACTGGGGTGGGAGGTTTGTAGTGTTTGTATTTTGTAATGTGTGTGTGTGTGTGTGTGTGTGTGTGTGTGTGTGTGTGTGTGTGTGTGTGTGTGTGTGTGCTTGTGTGTGTGCGTGCGTGTCTGTGTCCGTGTCTGCGTGCGTGTCAAGGACCTCGGATGGGGATAAACCCCATAGTTAATGAGTACAGTGCAGTAGGTTCTATATCCCATCCCCTGGAGGTCCAACTGTGAGTTCTCAGTTCATTCTATATCCCAATATCCCGGATGTCCAGCTGTGAGTTCTTCAGTTCTCAGTTCTCTATATATCCCATACCCCAGAGGTCTGGCTGTGAGTTCTTCAGTTCTCAGTTCTCTCTATATTCCATACCCCGGAGGTCCGGCTGTGAGTTCTTCGGATCTCAGTTCTCTCTATATTCCATCCCCCGGAAATCCGTCTGTGAGCTCTTCAGTTTTCAGTTGTCTCTATATGCTGCCTCCTGCCATATTAGTCAGGTGAATACATGTTATTCACAGTGACCTGTCTGGTCTTCATGAATAAACAGTGAGACTATTTCAGCATGTAGCTCTCTCCTCTCCTCTCTGCTCTCAATGTTTCTAGGTATTGTACCACAGGCCCATTACACAGGGAATCAGCAATGCTACTCTAGGGTCTCCACTACATTAGCAGCAGCAGGAGAGGTTCTGTTGAGGTGGTAAAGTGGGCCTGGTGCTGCTGGATGTCACAATGGTTCAGATTCAATCAGCCTTCACCTTCCATCAAGCACAATTCTAAAGAACAGCCGTTTGATTCATCTGCAGCGGGCCTATAGCTCACATAGGAGGCACGTGGCTGATCCATTAGACTTTAAGTAAAATCATTAAACAGGTAATCCTAGATGAGATTAGCAATAAACCACACCTGGGTAATTTTGCCGTGAGAGAGCGTGAGAAAGAGAGGGAGAGAGAGAGCGAGAGAGAAAGAGAGAGGCAACCGAGATAATTGTCTGAATGTGGTTTGTGAATTCCCATCTGCCATCCCACCTGAACAACAGAGTTATAGACATCTATTAGCTACTCGTTTTTGGGAGAAAGATAATAACAGCAATATATTTTCCCTGTGACTGGCTGGCTAACTGGCTGCCACTGTGCTCGTTCCCCAAGAGCACTTATGGAAGAACAATTTGATTTTCGGTGCCATAAAAAAGCATCTCGGATAATGTGATGAAATTCTGCATCGTCTCCTAGCCACTTTCTCTTTTAGGCAAAACAGCGATGATGGTGGATCTCTCATACACACCTCCCTCTGTCTCTCCACCACACACAGACACACGCACGCACACAGGCACGCACAGACACACTATGTCTCTCTCTGTCTCACTCTCTCTCTCTCTCTCTCTCTCTGTCTCACTCTCTCTCTCTCTCTCTATGTCTCTTTCTCCACGACTGTCAGGGTCTGAGGCAGCACGTTAGCTTTAAGTGATTTCCATCCAGAGAATGAGGCTGTCTGTCTACCAGTATAACGTGAAGGAGGAGAAGGTTGTAATCGATAATGATGCTGCTGAGTGTCTGTGGCCCTGTGTCAGCGCAGGAGAGAATTGTTTAAGTCATTCCAAGCCTCTAATGAATCTGGCTTGTCAGACACTGAAGCCCTGCTGATTACATATTGAAGGGCTTCAAGTTAATGTGGACTCTGTGTCATCCCTCTCTCTCTCTCTCTCTCTCTCTCTCTCTGTCTCTCGCTCTCGCTCTCTCTCTCTCTCTCTCTCTCTCTCTCTCTCTCTCTCTCTCTCTCTCTCTCTCTCTCTCTCTCTCTCTCTCTCTCTCTCTCTCTCTCTCTCTCTACCCATCTCTCTCCACACCCCCCCTCACTCTCTCTCTCTCTACCTATCTCTCTCTACCCATCTCTCTCTACATTCCTCCCTCCCCCTCTCTCGCTCTCTCTCTCACTCTCTACCCATCTACCCCTCTCTCTCTCGCTCTCTCTCTACCCATCTCTCTCTCCACATCCCTCCCCCCCCTCTCTCTCTCTCTCTCTACCCATCTCCCCCCTCTCTCTCTCTCTCTCTCTCTCTCTCTCTCTCACACTGTCTCTCTACCCATATCCCCCCCTCTCTCTCCCTCTCTCTACCCTTCTCTCTCTCCACCCCCCCCCTGTCTCTCTCTCTCTCTCTCTCTCCCTCTCTCTCCCTCTCTCTCTCTCTCTCTCTCTCTCTCTGCCCATCTCCCTCTCCACATCGCTCTCTCTCTCCCTCTCTCATTCTCTCTCCCTTTCCCTTCTCTCTCAGTGAGTCTCTCATCAAATATGTTGCCTGGAGAGTGCCAGAGGTATCAAGAGAGAACAGACAGAACAGACATGACACAGAAGTAATGAAGTACAAAATTAAACAACCTTGCTGCTTGGCAAGTCTGTGGTCTGTGTGACATCAGGCAACCAGCATAATGTATTGTATGCATTGTCAGCTATGAATGATCCAAAATAGATTTTATAAGTCATGGATATATCCAAAAACAAGAGCATGAACAGGCTTCCTGGAAATCCGAATTTCTGATTGACCACCCACTGACCATTACTAGTAGATACAATACAAGGGCCCCTCCGTTCAACTGGCTGTCTTCTAATACACAGACAGTGACTCCATTAAATCAGAGGTCGTCTTTGTCCATTACTTAATCATCTTTAGTGTTTGCAGAAGGATGATAAACCACTGCAAATTGAACAGCTTCAGCGCTCTGTAAGATGTACGCCTTATCAGGGAACACATCCTCATTACTCCTTATCAGGGAACACATCCTCATTCCTCCTTATCAGGGAACACATCCTCATTCCTCCTCATCAGGGAACACATCCTCATTACTCCTTATCAGGGAACACGTCCTCATTACTCCTTATCAGGGAACACATCCTCATTCCTCCTTATCAGGGAACACATCCTCATTACTCCTTATCAGGGAACACATCCTCATTCCTCCTTATCAGGGAACACATCCTCATTACTCCTTATCAGGGAACACATCCTCATTCCTCCTTATCAGGGAACACATCCTCATTCCTCCTTATCAGGGAACACATCCTCATTCCTCCTTATCAGGGAACACATCCTCATTCCTCCTTATCAGGGAACACATCCTCATTCCTCCTTATCAGGGAACACATCCTCATTACTCCTTATCAGGGAACACATCCTCATTCCTCCTTATCAGGGAACACATCCTCATTCATCCAAACAACATGTCTGCTACTTTAATTTGGCAACAAAACATTTACAGGATTCAAATACAGCTTGAAACATGACACAACGACAGTTCAAAATAATAAACCCAGCGTGTCATTATTTGTAATCTTGGATTGAATTAACGCAGGAACCTAGTTAACCTTCCATTATTTATGACAGTTCAAAATAGTAAATCAAGCGTGCCATTTGTAATCTTTGATTGAATTACTAGTTCCTGTTCAGGGACCAGGTTAACCTTCTGGTTTTCACAGGGAGTAAGTTCTCACCTGAACATGCATCCAATTCCCATCTCTGTGTTCATGATCAGCATCTTTAAAACCAAACCACACTGTTATACACATCACGTCTTCAGTGACACAACCTAAAGCTGAGCAGGGTCCACATTCAATGAAGTGTCTCAGAGTAGGACTGATGATCTAGGATCAGGTCCCCCTTTGTCCATGTAATCATATTCCTTATGATCAAAAAAAGGCGAAACTGATCCCAGATCAGCAGCACTCGTTATGAATACGGGCCCAGGGGATGAAGAAGCTAATTAGTGTGTCTGTGTCTAATAGCCTGCTCCTTGGGAAATCTGTAAAAAATCCCTTGTCTTTTAGATATGCTTTATTATATTCTAGAGAACTGTTATTTGTTTTTATAGCATTATACATTGCAGCATCGTAACATCAAGTTTGGGATAACATATTTTTCCATTATATTTCCGCCCCATTGTCTTTCCAGCCATTGTCTTATGTCAGATAGGGCAACGATGCTGCGTGCCCTGTCGGTTGAGGGCCGGGTGTCATGTAGGAGGGACGCCACCTGTCTAGCTCCTTTTTCATGGATTGTTTTTATATTCTTGTTCCGTTCCGTTACCTACTGTACCACTTCAGAGTGTTGTTTGACTGACAGGTGGGCATTAGGTGCTGCAGGCCAGTGTACAAGTATCTTGTGTTGTGTTTCAAGGTCCATTGGGGCCTTGTTATTTGGCCGCACAAGGCACCACAAAACACCAGCTTCTGCCCCTGCCTATATGCTGAATCCACAGTTCCGTTAGTGTATTTTAACCTGCCTATACGCTGAATCCACAGTCCCGTTAGTGTATTTTAACCTGCCTATATGCTGAATCCACAGTTCCATTAGTGTATTTTAACCTGCCTATATGCTGAATCCACAGTTCCATTAGTGTATTTTAACCTGCCTATATGCTGAATCCACAGTTCCGTTAGTGTATTTTAACCTGCCTATATGCTGAATACACAGTTCCGTTAGTGTATTTTAACCTGCCTATATGCTGAATCCACAGTTCCATTAGTGTATTTTAACCTGCCTATATGCTGAATCCACAGTTCCATTAGTGTATTTTAACCTGCCTATATGCTGAATCCACAGTTCCATTAGAGTATTTTAACCTGCCTATATGCTGAATCCACAGTTCCATTAGTGTATTTTAACCTACCTCTATGCTGAATCCACAGTTCCATTAGTGTATTTTAACCTGCCTATATGCTGAATCCACAGTTCCATTAGTGTATTTTAACCTGCCTATATGCTGAATCCACAGTTCCGTTAGTTTATTTTAACCTGCCTATACGCTGAATCCACAGTTCCGTTAGTGTATTTTAACCTGCCTATATGCTGAATCCACAGTTCCATTAGTGTATTTTAACCTGCCTATATGCTGAATCCACAGTTCCATTAGTGTATTTTAACCTGCCTATATGCTGAATCCACAGTTCCATTAGTGTATTTTAACCTGCCTATATGCTGAATCCACAGTTCCATTAGTGTATTTTAACCTGCCTATATGCTGAATCCACAGTTCCGTTAGTGTATTTTAACCTGCCTATACGCTGAATCCACAGTTCCATTAGTGTATTTTAACCTGCCTATATGCTGAATCCACAGTTCCATTAGTGTATTTTAACCTGCCTATATGCTGAATCCACAGTTCCATTAGTTTATTTTAACCTGCCTATACGCTGAATCCACAGTTCCATTAGTGTATTTTAACCTGACTATCCCTATAGGTACAGTAGTGCATTTTAACCTGACTATTCCTATAGCTACAGTAGTGTATTTTAACCTGACTATCCCTATAGCTACAGTAGTGTATTTTAACCTGACTATTCCTATAGCTACAGTAGTGTATTTTAACCTGACTATCCCTATAGCTACAGTAGTATATTTTAACCTGACTATCCCTATAGCTACAGTAGTGTATTTTAACCTGACTATCCCTATAGCTACAGTAGTGTATTTTAACTAGTGTTGTCACGATACCAGTATTCAGACGTGGCAAGGAAACAAAACATGAAGCGGACTAAATGTCGTGAGGAAATGAGTCCTAATGTGTGAAACAAACAGCCTGACGGAGCCTTGTGCTTCATTTCCAAGCTATAGCACATGATGTTCCTTCCAGTAGGCTTTTAAAGGACCAAAGGGTTTAGCCTGATTTGTGTTTCCCTTTTTTTTTGCCAAGGAAAAATCAGGTATCGAAGTATCACCATGCTGGTATCAAGACAACCCTCATTCTTAACACCACAGCCCTGAGGCCCTCACCCACACAGTGTTGTGGTGCAGCTGAAACCCCATAGCTGCATTCCAAATGACGCCCTATACGTTGAAAAAAACAAAAAAACTAGTGAGAATAGGCATTGGTCTGAAGCCCGGAAAAAGCAAGTAAATGCACATGAGCGCCACAATGTCTATTCCACCCATGCTCTACCAAGGTTTTCCAGCACACAGCTTTGACCTACCACAGTAGATATGTTGGTATTGTATTTCAAATTGTGTGTGTAGGCAGGTTGCTTAGGATTCAAACCTTCTCAAACAGCCTAATTCATAGTCTTAGAGGAAGTGGTTCCACGATAATGTAAATATGCACCGCTTACACGGTAAAGTATTGCATTCATCACACACCACAGCAAGACATTATCCCATTTCGCTACCTTTTCATGCTTGTTTTATTACAATACCATCAGGCTTGATTGAGCTGTTTTGTCTTGTAGTAATGTGGTGCCTGCCTGTATTTCCTTCAACCTTTATATACATATTTTTTTTTTTTTATCATTATAACATCCTTTTGGTCAGTAGGTGCCCAACATAACAAAAGGTGGTGTTGTGTTGGACACAGTAGCTCAGATACATAGAGCCTGTCTGCATTCCTGATTTCTGTAACTGTTAGCTTACCATTGCAATGTTGAATTAGGCTCAGAACCACTTGTGTTTCAACCATGGTCCTGTTTTATCAATTGCTGTGCTGACGAATGGACAGTTCATTACCTCTGACAAAGTAATGTGTAGCTTAAAGTTACACTATATATACAAAAGTATGTGGGCACCCATTCAAATCAGTGGATTCGACTATTTCAGCCACACCCATTGCTGACAAGTGTATAAAATCATACACAGCCATGCAATCTCCATAGACAAACATTAGCAGTAGAATGGCCTTACTGAAGAGCTCAGTGTCTTTCAATGTGGTACCGTCATAGGATGCCACCTTTCCAACAAGTCAGTTCATCAAATGTCTGCCCTGCTAGAGCTTCCCCAGTCAACTGTAAGTGCTGTTATTGTGAAGTGGAAATGTCTAGGAGCAACAACGGCTCAGCCACGAAGTGGTAGGCCACACAAGTTCACAGAACGCGACCGCCAACTACTGAAGTGCGCAGCGCGTAAAAAAATATTCTGTCCTCGGTTGCAACACTCACTATTGAGTTCTAAACTGCCTCTAGAAGCAAAGTCAGCACAATAACTGTTCGTCGGGAGCTTCATGAAATGGGTTTCCATGGCCGAGCAGCCGCACACAAGTCTAAGATCACCATGCGCAATGCCAAGCGTTGGTTGGAGTGGTGTAAAGCTCGCCATCATTGGACTCTAGAGCAGTGGAAACGCGTTCTCTGGAGTGATGAATCACGCTTCACCATCTGGCAGTCCGATGGATGAATCTGGGTTTGGCGGATGCCAGAAGAACACTACCTGCCTGAATGCATAGTGCCAACTGTAAAGTTTGGTGGAGGAGGAATAATGGTCTGGGGCTGTTTTTCATGGTTCGGGCTTGGTCCCTTAGTTCCAATGAAGGGAAATCTTAATGCTACAGCATACAATTACATTCTAGATTATTCTGTGCTTCCAACTTTGTGGCAACAGTTTCGGGAAGGCCCTTTCCTGTTTCAGAATGACAATGCCCCTGTGCACAAAGCGAGGTACATAGAGAAATGGTTTGTCGAGATCGGTGTGGAAGAACTTGATTGGCCTGCACAGAGCCCTGACCTTAACCCCATTGAACACCTTTGGGATGAATTGGAACGCCGAATGTGAACCAGGCCTAATCCCCAACATCAGCGCCCGACCTCATTAATGCTCTTGTGGCTGAATGAAAGCATGTCCCCGCAGCAAAGGGGGGGACCAACTCCATATTAATGCCCATGATTTTGGAATGAGATGTTCGACGAGCAGGTGTCCACATGGTCATATAAAGGTTGAAGGCCATCGAGAGAATCCTGACTGGTTGCATCACTGCCTGTTAATGCAACTGCTCTGCATCCGACCATAAGGCGCTACAGAGGGTAATGCGTACGGCCCAGGATTCTGGCCATCCAGGACCTATATACCAGGCGGTGTCAGAGGAAGGCCCAAAAAATTGTCAAACACTCCAGCCACCCTAATCATAGACTGTTCTCTCTGCTATCTCAGGGCAAGCGGTACTGGAGCGCCAAGTCTAGGTCCAAAAGGCTTCTTAACAGCTTCTACCCCCAAGCCATAAGACTCCTGAACAGCTAATCAAATGGCTACCTGAACTATTTGCACTGCCCCCCCCACCCCACCACCCTCTATTACGCTGCTGCTACTCTGTTTATTATCTATGCATAGTCACTTTAACTCTACCCACATGTACATATTATCTCAATTACCTCGACCATCCTGTGCCCCCGCACATTGACTCTGTACCGGTACCCCCTGTATATAGCCTCGCTACTGTTATTTCACATTGACTCTGTACCGGTACCCCCTGTATATAGCCTCCCTACTGTTATTTCACATTGACTCTGTACCGGTACCCCCTGTATATATAGCCTCCCTACTGTTATTTCACATTGACTCTGTACCGGTACCCCCTGTATATAGCCTCCCTACTGTTATTTCACATAGACTCTGTACCGGTACCCCCTGTATATAGCCTCCCTACTGTTATTTCACATTGACTCTGTACCGGTACCCCCTGTATATAGCCTCCCTACTGTTATTTCACATTGACTCTGTACCGGTACCCCCTGTATATAGCCTCTCTACTGTTATTTCCCATTGACTCTGTACCGGTACCCCCTGTATATAGCCTCCCTACTGTTATTTCACATTGACTCTGTACCGGTACCCCCTGTATATAGCCTCGCTACTGTTATTTCACATTGACTCTGTACCGTTACCCCCTGTATATAGCCTCCCTACTGTTATTTCCCATTGACTCTGTACCGGGACCCCCTGTATATAGCCTCCCTACTGTTATTTCCCATTGACTCTGTACCGGTACCCCCTGTATATAGCCTCCCTACTGTTATTTTACTGCTGTTTTTTACTTATTTATTTTTACTTAACACTTATTTTTTCTTAAAACTGCGTTGTTGGTTAAGGGCTTGTCAGTAAGCATTTCACTGTTGTATTTGGCACATGTGACAAATAACATTTGATTTAATTTGTATGTTTGTACTTGGTGACGCAACAATAATACCCATTTACAACAGGCCTATATCAAAAACACATACAGCTAAGTAATATATAAATATATATGTATCGGTATACATTATTTTAGTAGTTGGACACTGTAAAGTCTAATATCCCTCTAAGAGTCTGAATTAGGCTGTTTGAGGAGGTTTGAATCCTAAGCAACCTGCCTACACATAGTTTGAAGTACAATACCGGCATAGCTACTGTAGTAGGTCAAAGCTGTGTGCTGGAAATCTTTTGTAGTGCATTGTGGTGCTCAAGTGCATTTCCTTTATTTTTCGGCTTCAGACCAATGCCCATTCTCACTTAAAACTTCATTTTTGTTTTTAATTTCCGTGGTTTTTACACCGGAAGATGATTATGCAACGTTATTATACAACATTATAATGCAGCATAACACAGGATTAAAAACTCAGGAAAAGTCAGCAATAATAACAAATGGAAACATAAATGATGTAGTTATTAGTATTTATTGAATATTAACAGCTGATTTTCCGGAGGGGAAGCAAAAAAACAGAAACCCATTGAAGCCAATATGAAGTAAACCAGAATTTGTTTCACTGGACTCTCTTAAGACAGTCGAGCAAGCTGCTGGAAAATGCACAAAAAAATCTACATTTACACATTAACTATTTACATGAAAATGTATCTTTACATGAAAATGTATACTCAGCTTTGTAAATACAATTCAGGGATGGCGACAATTGCTCTTGACAAAATACACGTTTCTGCATGCTTTTTGTTCAAGGCCAGTTCTACCACATCTGATTCTACTTTTAATGGTATTGATGAACAGCCGAGGTCTTGATGAACAGCCAAGGTCTTGATGAACAGCCGAGGTCTTGATGAACAGCCAAGGTCTTGATGAACAGCTGAGGTCTTGATGAACGGCCGAGGTCTTGATGAACAGCCAAGGTCTTGATGAACAGCCGAGGTCTTGATGAACAGCCAAGGTTTTGATGAACAGCTGAGGTCTTGATGAACGGCCGAGGTCTTGATGAACAGCCAAGGTCTTGATGAACAGCCGAGGTCTTGATGAACAGCCGAGGTCTTGATGAACAGCCAAGGTCTTGATGAACGGCCGAGGTCTTGATGAACAGCCAAGGTCTTGATGAACAGCCGAGGTCTTGATGAACAGCCAAGGTTTTGATGAACAGCTGAGGTCTTGATGAACGGCCGAGGTCTTGATGAACAGCCAAGGTCTTGATGAACAGCCGAGGTCTTGATGAACGGCCGAGGTCTTGATGAACGACAGAGGTCTTGATGAACAGCTGAGGTCTTGATGAACGACAGAGGTCTTGATGAACGGCCGAGGTCTTGATGAACGACAGAGGTCTTGATGAACAGCTGAGGTCTTGATGAACGACAGAGGTCTTGATGAACAGCTGAGGTCTTGATGAACGGCCGAGGTCTTGATGAACGGCCGAGGTCTTGATGAACAGCTGAGGTCTTGATGAACGACAGAGGTCTTGATGAACGACAGAGGTCTTGATGAACGACAGAGGTCTTGATGAACGACAGAGGTCTTGATGAACAGCTGAGGTCTTGATGAACGGCCGAGGTCTTGATGAACGGCCGAGGTCTTGATGAACAGCTGAGTAGTAGTAGAATACCATCAAGTCTATAATATAGTGAACACAGGGTTAAATATATACTGTACTGTAAGGTGTCCAGCTCTGGTCAAAAGTAGTGCATTATGTAGGGAATAGAATGCCATTTGGCAGGCACACAGCCTTACATTACAGTGTAGCTTTAACCCTGTGTTCTCATGAAGGAACGGTGTTTAGCCCGGACAATAGGTTCAGATTGTCTAGAGAGCCCAGTGCACATGTGTTGCTCCTCTCCCCCCATTACGATGGATGAAATCTCCTATGCCGCAGGGAGACAGCAATCGTTACCGCTCTTACATTGACATTTTACATTTTAGTCATTTAGCAGACGCTCTTATCCAGAGCGACTTACAGTTAAGTGAGTGCATACATTTTTCTTCTGCTCATAGAAAAAAAACATTAGCTGTTACTGTACAGTAGGAGGTTGTTGTTTACATTGACCTTAACGCTGTTCATCTGTAACATATAATATATGCCATTTAGCAGACACTATTATCCAACTTATGGTCATGCACGCATACATTTTTCGTACGTGTGGTCGCGGAACTCGAACCTACTATCTCTGGGGTTGATAGCGCTATGCTCAACCAACTGAGCTACAGAGGACCAATGGATGATGGAGGGTCAATATGAACTGTAAACAGATACGGTAAAGTTTCTAGTTACTGTTATGTATGATGCGCTACAGATACAGTAACGTTTCTAGTTACTGTTATGTATGATGCGGTAGTATACAATGATTCATACTCTATCTAAGCATTGATTGAGAAAATAATGTCGATGAGGCAGAATCTGCAGTTTTCCTGATACTCATCAACTATTCCTAAACCAAACAGAAGCCATACTTTTTCAAACCAAGTTGACAAAGCAAGGACAGAAACATGAAATGTCCAATTAAAATACAATGGATGTATGATCACTCTCGATTGGCACCATTGAGGCACATCGCCCATGAAAGCCAAGCTTCAACATTGCATGAAAACAGAGGAGAAACATGCAGATTCAGATTGGAAATAATTGCATCTCAATTTGAAAAGCAGCGCTTTTGTAACACCCTGTTTTGTGAGATGACGATCAATTATTCAGTCTACTCAAGCAGAATACAAGGTCAAAGTTATCCAAGATGCTACTTTGAATGCAGCGTGCTACAGTTACTGTAAATTCCTGCTTACATTAATGAAGCAGGATAGTATGCTATCCGATCCAAAGGCCTTTATCTGCTAATTGAATATGCCTCTTGTCCTAGATTAATAGGAGCAGACGCTCTTATCCAGAGCGACTTACAGTTAGTGAGTGCATACATTTTCATACTGCCCCCCCCCCCCCCCGTGGGAAACGAACCCACAGCCCTGGCTTTGCAAGCGCTATGTTCTACCTACTGAGCTACAGGGGACTCAATAATCGTCTTACTTTATAAATGTGTCAATATACCACTGCATCGTTTGCATTCAGCCTGTGGGATAATGTTATTTACGTGTGTAGACTCTATGCATTGGCAGACAGCTCCATAGTGCTGAAATAGTTTGTTCCCCATAGTATAGAGACTGGGAAACACATGTGGACACCGGCGTGGTGCTGAAATGGCAACTTCGAGCCCCGCTGCTGTAGAGACTGCAGCCGCATTAGTGGACAGCGAAATGCTGCTGAAATGGGTTGTGCTCATTGTACTTTAATGGTCAATGGAACGGTAAGACCGAACAAACATATGACTGTAAATGTTACAATGTTCTCTCTAGCGGTATTAAATGATTACATTCTCATTGGTGTCTTGATAACTTTGCTGCAAATGAAAGAGATAAGGGGGGTCACCCTTCAAACATGTATACCCCTCCATATAATTTGTTCCGAATATAATGCTTTCGGCTTCCACAGTATGTTGCCTTCAGGCGACATATTTGTGACTGATAAAAAGCAGCATGTAACACTCAGTCAAAGTTTAGGTTGACAGGTGAATGCTGTAAATAACCCCCAGGCGGATCAATTCGCCACGCGCTACAGTAATATATTCTGAATGCTGGTGAGATTGCGCGTAATTCATGTGATTAGATTGTGTTCCATGCGACTTGGCATACAGTACCCAAAACCCCTGGTGCCGAGAGAGGAGATGTGGGCAGGACACTGGGTTACAGTAGCACACTGGGTTGCTGCTGTTTAGACAGGAGCGGTCCAGACTCCATTGAGGTACCGGATGATGCAGAGACAGAGAGAGAGAGAGCGAGAGAGGTGCGCAGTAGGCTACTCTGTTCTCCTTGGAGACGTTTTCCAGTCGCTTAGTAGTGTTTTCACGTTTTTGCACTGAAGGAAGTTTTCTGAAAGAGGAAAAACTGTGGCTAGTACAACCTATCCCCTACGACTTGATTGGGGGGAAGTGAGCGGAGTAAGTCGTGCCTCTGAGCCGTGCGGGTGTAGCGTTAGGGGGTGGCGTTCAATTGGGAAGAGGCTGAAACCGTATCAGGGTGAGAAGAGATTAGCCCTGACAGCAAATACAAGATCTCCATTGGGCTCGAGCTCCTCTCTCTTTCCAAACCATCACTCACCGACCAACTATCACAGTTCGAAGATGTCCTGCGCTTCATAAACGAACGAGTGTTATTCAGTTCCTCCGTTGTAGGCTTTCTATACTGTAGCCTACCTGACGACAAGGCTGCATGTTTTGGATATTTGGATAGTATAAACAGCGTAGTCATTTTTGGATTGCAGATTTATATTGTCGTATCGAAATTACCAACGGAAAATTCATCCATAAATTTCTGGACGAGCGATGTTAATACTGGACAACTGAAGGGATTGATAGCCTATAACGCATTATAGGTGAGGTGGATGATATCTGATCCAATGTGAAGACTGATCTGAATTAACTTTCCATCCAAACTTCAATTGCGTCATTCATTCTCATATTTGAATGTCAGATTAAACGCATTGTTATTCTTATTTAATTTCGAGTGATAGGCTACCTCTCATTGACAGGGTGCATCTGGTGCGGAACAAGGGAGACAACCAAACCCGTGTGTTCTTATGTATTTATATTTCACGCAGATATATATAAATGTTTTTTTTGGGGGGGGTGACATAATCTTCAAGGACTTTACCAACATGTATCTACAAGTTGTAGGCTAATTTGATAAACCTGCCAGCTGGTCTCCGCTGTCTTGGTAGCCTTCCCTACAGTAGAATATGTTAATGAGCAGAGATGTGTGAATCAATCAAGCATATCCTTCCTTATTGAAAAAACGGTAAGTCTAGTAGAGCAGGGTTTTTCGAACGTCTCCTCGGTGAACGCCAGCCGTTCCATGTATTTGAACTATTCCACAGCTAGCATACCTGATTTAACTTGTCAATTAATCATCAAGCCCTTGAATAGGTGAATCAGGTGAGCTAGTTCGTATGGGGGTCCTAGAGAAGAGGTTTGAAAACCTGTGTATTAAGCGTAGGTCTAATTCAGAGCGCAAAGACGCAAACGAGGGACTTTATTAATCGTCTATCATAGTCCAAAACGTGTATGTGTATCAATGTTCTAGAATAGTGCACCGTTGGATTTCATACTTTTCACATTTTCAGCTCAATAACAACCTCTGTAATGCGCTCTCCATAAAACCCGATAGAACCCCATTTACGGTATTGTAGAACACCTGATAACTGTCGCTGCACTGTTATTTTAAACCTCTCCCCATCACCCTACCGACCATGCATTGGATGAATGTGTGCGGCTGCCTGTATCGTGGCTTTTTAAGTCATTTATTATGATGTGTCTTTATAGTCTTGTTTTCATCAGCTCCTCTAAACTAATGTACGTTTATGAGTGAAACTGCCTTGTACCTTTCAAAATCACCTCACAACATCAATACCTACAAGTGTTGTCATTACATGCGGTGTAGTGTATTTCCAGTGAGTGGTGTGTGTGTGTGTGTCTGCCTGCCTGCCTACGCTGCCTATCTGTATGTGATGTATGGGCAGGTGCCTCTCACCAGGTCTCCCATCCTTTATCCTTCATCAACCTGTTTGATGATAATGAAACCATGTCCTCTCTGAAGTCTAGGCTCCCTCCCAGCCTCCCAGGTTTAGTGTGGTGGTCTAGAATGTAGGGATGATCCCTGTGGGAAGACTAAAGGCTCAGCCGCAGCTGTGGCAGATAGAGAGAGATCCCTCTCCATGGCTGTGGATGCTGCCTGGCCCTGGCCCTGGCCCTGCTGCTGCCTCGGGGTTCTGCCGACTGGGTGCCACTACCGCCCCTGCTGCCATGCCACACCCTCACCATCCCTTCCTGCTCTCCCCTCACCACCCTCCTCCGCTGCTCCGAGCCGTCTCCAGCTGGCAGCTGTCCAGTGATCCATTCCTGCCTCTGGGGAGGATACCGACACACACAGCAGCTAACCCTGGCATCGGTCAGTTTCCCCTGCAGAACGTCCAGGTAAGTTGCTATCAGCCAAAACTTTATATTTTCAGAATGTTTTTTTTTATGAATGATAAATCATGTTTGCTATACACCTGAACAACATTCATGTACACGCTGGTAGGGGATACACACACAGACAGACAGGCATCTGCACTCGTACACATTGGCGTGCACACACGAACGCACGCACGCACGGACGCATGGACATGCACGAACGGATGCACACGTGCCCTGGTTGGTCTAGTTAGTCTGATGGAAAATGGCTCATACAGCACATCGTCAGTGTTACGATCTGCATACAGATTGCCGAGGGATCGCATTCAAACTTCAGTTGGGGAGTTTTGCTATGTTGCTGAAGGGAAAAAAAAATGCTTTTGGACAACTTGTCAACTCTACAGTATGTCCTGGTGGTTGATACAATAGAATAGAAATAAGCCATTTAGCACACACTTTTATTCAAAGAGACTTCCAGTCATGTGCGCATACATTTTTATTGCATGGGCGGTGGTCCCAGGAATCGAACCCACTATCCTGACATTGCAAGCACTACCAACTGAGCTACAGAGGACGTCCTTCATAATGGAAACTGACCGAAGAGTATTTCCATATGCATGCCATGAGTGGCTTGTAGTGTAGTGTAACTGCAGTTGGTCTCTGATTCCACTAGCATTGCTTTAGTGTCCTTTCTGCATCCTGATGATCAGAGCACATTTTCCCCCCAATCCTCTGATCCCGCTCACACAGCCAAACAAAGCGTGACATTTAATCTGAGGAGAGCAGAGAGTGGACTTAATCAAGACAGGTCAGGCATTTTGGTACTGATGTAGACCTTGACCTTTCACACCGTTAAACCACCGTTCATAGGGAGGATACTGTAGAAGGCCCTTAATATTGGTGGCAGGGTAGAGAGGAGAGGAGAGGAGAGGAGAGGAGAGGAGAGGAGAGGAGAGGAGAGGAGAGGAGAGGAGAGGAGAGGAGAGGAGAGGAGAGGAGAGGAGAGGAGAGGAGAGGAGAGGAGAGGAGGAAAATGAACATAGCAACAGACACAGCGGGTGTTTGATGTGATATTTTGCAATGCAAAGCTTTTTCAGAAGAAGCTTGTGATTGATTTTTAATGTGGCGGTTGTGGGATGAGTCAGCGTATATCACGGAGAGAGACAAACATCTTTTGTCTGTCTGGAACCATGGAAAGACGGCTTAGACTGAGTAGATTGGTGGAGACTTGCTCCATAACTCCATGCTTGGAAAATGAAGCTTTTATTGCAGTCTTCAATTGTGAAGGATCCTGAGGAGCCCCAGAGTGAAGCTGTGCATTATTGTTATACGTTTGAAAGGCTTGTCAGTGACAGACAGAAGGCTATGTTCTGTTCTGTTTGTAAACCATTACCTAGTTCTATATGGCTCTTATTCCTCCACCATGCCATCCTACCAACTACAGTTCATCATCCACCATGGCATCCTACCAACTACAGTTCATCATCCACCATGCCATCCGACCAACTACAGTTCATCATCCACCATGCCATCCTACCAACTACAGTTCATCATCCACCATGCCATCCTACCAACTACAGTTCATCATACACCATGCCATCCTACCAACTACAGTTCATCATCCACCATGCCATCCTACCAACTACAGTTCATCATCCACCATGCCATCCTACCAACTACAGTTCATCATCCACCATGCCATCCTACTTGTTAGCATCGTGTTAAGACACCAAAGTCCTCTTGTCTCCTTTAATGAGGTAGTGCTTGTTAGCGTCGTGTTAAGACACCAAAGTCCTCTTGTCCCCTTTAATGAGGTAGTGCTTGTTAGCATCGTGTTAAGACACCAAAGTCCTCTTGTCTCCTTTAATGAGGTAGTGCTTGTTAGCACCGTGTTAAGACACCAAAGTCCTCTTGTCTCCTTTAATGAGGTAGTGCTTGTTAGCGTCGTGTTAAGACACCAAAGTCCTCTTGTCTCCTTTAATGAGGTAGTGCTTGTTAGCGTCGTGTTAAGACACCAAAGTCCTCTTTTCTCCTTTAATGAGGTAGTGCTTGTTAGCATCGTGTTAAGACACCGAAGTCCTCTTGTCTCCTTTAATGAGGTAGTGCTTGTTAGCATCGTGTTAAGACACCAAAGTCCTCTTGTCTCCTTTAATGAGGTAGTGCTTGTTAGCATCGTGTTAAGACACCAAAGTCCTCTTGTCTCCTTTAATGAGGTAGTGCTTGTTAGCGTCGTGTTAAGACACCAAAGTCCTCTTGTCTCCTTTAATGAGGTAGTGCTTGTTAGCATCGTGTTAAGACACCAAAGTCCTCTTGTCTCCTTTAATGAGGTAGTGCTTGTTAGCATCGTGTTAAGACACCAAAGTCCTCTTGTCTCCTTTAATGAGGTAGTGCTTGTTAGCATCGTGTTAAGACACCAAAGGTCCTCTTGTCTCCTTTAATGAGGTAGTGCTTGTTAGCGTCGTGTAAGACACCAAAGTCCTCTTGTCTCCTTTAATGAGGTAGTGCTTGTCAGCGTCGTGTTAAGACACCAAAGTCCTCTTGTCTCCTTTAATGAGGTAGTGCTTGTTAGCATCGTGTTAAGACACCAAAGTCCTCTTTTCTCCTTTAATGAGGTAGTGTTTGTTAGCATCGTGTTAAGACACCAAAGTCCTCTTGTCTCCTTTAATGAGGTAGTGCTTGTTAGCATTATGTTAAGACAACAAAGTCCTATTTTTTCCTTTAATGAGGTAGTGCTTGTTAGCATCGTGTTAAGACACCAAAGTCCTCTTGCCTCCTTTAATGAGGTAGTGCTTGTTAGCGTCGTGTTAAGACACCAAAGTCCTCTTGTCTCCTTTAATGAGGTAGTGCTTGTTAGCATCGTGTTAAGACACCAAAGTCCTCTTGTCTCCTTTAATGAGGTAGTGCTTGTTAGCATCGTGTTAAGACACCAAAGTCCTCTTGTCTCCTTTAATGAGGTAGTGCTTGTTAGCATCGTGTTAAGACACCAAAGTCCTCTTGTCTCCTTTAATGAGGTAGTGCTTGTTAGCGTCGTGTTAAGACACCAAAGTCCTCTTGTCTCCTTTAATGAGGTAGTGCTTGTTAGCATCGTGTTAAGACACCAAAGTCCTCTTGTCTCCTTTAATGAGGTAGTGCTTGTTAGCATCGTGTTAAGACACCAAAGTCCTCTTGTCTCCTTTAATGAGGTAGTGCTTGTTAGCATCGTGTTAAGACACCAAAGTCCTCTTGTCTCCTTTAATGAGGTAGTGCTTGTTAGCGTCGTGTAAGACACCAAGGTCCTCTTGTCTCCTTTAATGAGGTAGTGCTTGTTAGCGTCATGTTAAGACACCAAAGTCCTCTTGTCTCCTTTAATGAGGTAGTGCTTGTCAGCGTCGTGTTAAGACACCAAAGTCCTCTTGTCTCCTTTAATGAGGTAGTGCTTGTTAGCATCGTGTTAAGACACCAAAGTCCTCTTTTCTCCTTTAATGAGGTAGTGTTTGTTAGCATCGTGTTAAGACACCAAAGTCCTCTTGTCTCCTTTAATGAGGTAGTGCTTGTTAGCATTATGTTAAGACAACAAAGTCCTATTTTTTCCTTTAATGAGGTAGTGCTTGTTAGCATCGTGTTAAGACACCAAAGTCCTCTTGCCTCCTTTAATGAGGTAGTGCTTGTTAGCGTCGTGTTAAGACACCAAAGTCCTCAAGCTCCTTTAATGAGGTAGTGCTTGTTAGCATCGTGTTAAGACACCAAAGTCCTCTTGCCTCCTTTAATGAGGTAGTGCTTGTTAGCATCGTGTTAAGACACCAAAGTCCTCTTGTCTCCTTTAATGAGGTAGTGCTTGTTAGCATCGTGTTAAGACACCAAAGTCCTCTTGTCTCCTTTAATGAGGTAGTGCTTGTTAGCATCGTGTTAAGACACCAAAGTCCTCTTGTCTCCTTTAATGAGGTAGTGCTTGTTAACATCGTGTTATGTTAAGACAACAAAGTCCTCTTGTCTCCTTTAATGAGGTAGTGCTTGTTAGCATCGTGTTAAGACACCAAAGTCCTCTTGTCTCCTGTAATGAGGTAGTGCTTGTTAGCATCGTGTTAAGACACCAAAGTCCTCTTGTCTCCTGTAATGAGGTAGTGCTTGTTAGCATCGTGTTAAGACACCAAAGTCCTCTTGTCTCCTGTAATGAGGTAGTGATTGTTAGCATCGTGTTAAGACACCAAAGTCCTCTTGACTCCTTTAATGAGGTAGTGATTGTTAGCGTCGTGTTAAGACACCAAAGTCCTCTGTCACAAGCAGTTCAGGCTACTTCCAGAAATACAGTTTGAATCAGCCAATGAGATCTCTAAACCTGAATGATGTGTATTTTCCTCTCCCATTCACTATTGTTTCATTTCCCGTCAGTGGGAGCTGCCATCTCCACGCCACATGCTGGGGTTTCAGCCTTCTACCAACCTGGAGCTGGTCCCTGTGCTGCCCCATGTGTACCGCTCAGTACTCCCTCCTCACCATGGCAGAGGATGGGTGGAGAAACGGGCCCCCGACTACAAGGTAGACAAACCACTACAACCTTGGCTGAGTCACAAATGGCACCCTACTCCCTATATAGAGTCCTATGGGCCCCTGGTCAAACGTAGTGCATAGGGTGCCATTTGAGCTGCATCCATGGTCTCGGACTACTGCTGTATCTCACAGATAGACTCACTGTAATCACTGTAATGTTCAAGGACAGTTCACACCGTAATCACTGTAATGGTCAAGGACTGTTCACACTGTAATGGTCAAGGACAGGTGAATTTGGAGAGGGTCTCTGCATAAAGCCCCTGTTTTCTTTACATGATTGCTGAATTGCCTGTCCTCGCTGTGTTTCAAGGTTTACAACAGCTGTCCTGAACAACATCGTGTGTCTCTGTGTCTCTAGGTTTTCCCAGAAACTCTTCCTTACCTCTGTGTGTCTAAGTGTACCACAGGAAATCAGTTGGGAGGGTATAAACAGACACTTGCCTCTCTGTCTGTGTTTCAATGTGTACCTGACACTCTTGCCTCCCTGTGTTTCTAGGCGTACTTGAATAACACTCTAGCTCTGGAGACCACCTGGCTCACTCCGGAGGAAATAGGAATTTTCCAGCAGCAGGAAAAACCATTGTTGATGACAAATCAAATGGCAATGAGCATATCTAGGCCAGCTGCTGCCTCCAGGAGCCTCCACTCTCTCCTCATGTCACCCAGACCTGCTGCCTCCAGGAGTCTCCGCTCACTCCTCATGTCACCCAGACGTTTATCAGGTTAGTGGTCGATTATATTACCTAGCTACCTGCTCCGTACTTTACAAGCACACGCGCGGATGCACGCACACGCACGCACACACACACACACACACACACACACACACACACACACACACACACACACACACACACACACACACACACGCACACACACACACGCACACGCACACGCACACGCACACACACACACACACACCCCCCCCCCCACCTTCCAAGCCTGTCCGCGGCCTCCTCTCAGCCACAGCCCCATCTATCAGCTAGCTGTTCTCCTCATAATGGTTACCATACCAACCAACCCCCCCTCTTTAATAACTTTCTGATCCCAAAGTTTAATCCCCTCTTTTTAAACAGACTGGAGAGATAGCAGCAGTATACCCTTTTTGTCCCAAATGGCACCCTATTTCCCTATATAGTGCACTACTTTTGACCAGAGCCCTGTGGCACTATATTGGGAATAGGGTGGCATTTGGGATGCGTCCACTGTCAATCTGCATTTTACGCTACTTGTTAAAACTTTACGCGGAGCAGTACCATCTGTGAGTGTGTGGGAGGGAGCTGGGTTGGAAGAGGCATGCGTGAACAGGAACCTCATTAAACACAATTGGTTTCAGACACATTGGTTTCAGATACGTTGGTTTTTCAGGGCTGCTGAAGTGGAACCGTTTACCAGCTAGTGGGTAGAAGCGTTCTCCTCCTTATCTGACGGAAGCGGACGGAAGACTCCTGTCACTCCAGAGGGGTTTATTCAGCAGATAAACTAGTATTGTGACGCTAAACACTGACATGTAGGTTGAGTCTCAAATGGTACCCTATTCAAAACAGAGCGGATAGTAGGTAGTCATGGAGACTCTATTTCCCATTTACTAAATGACCTTGGTCAAAAGTAGGAAGAAGGGTGCCATTTGGGACTCAGTCTGGGTGTCTGCTCTGCAACAACGGCACTTGGTGATCTGACAAAACAAACTGAAAAGGATGAGAACATTGGTAGAGCACGGCGCTTGTAACGCCAGGGAGGTGGGTTCGATCCCCGGGACCACCCATACGTAAAAATGAATGCGCACATGACTGTAAGTCGCTTTGGATGAAAGCGTCTGCTAAATGGCATATTAATTATATTAATTTAACATTGGAGAACAAGCTGTGAAAGGAAAGACTGTGAGGTGTTGGTTGTTGTTGTTTGGCTGAATCAGGAGTTTAAAGGAGAACACTAACTCCCTCTGAGTTGAATCAGGAGTTTAAAGGAGAACACTAACTCCCACTGAGTAGAATCAGGAGTTTAAAGGAGAACACTAACTCCCTCTGAGTTGAATCAGGAGTTTAAAGGAGAACACTAACTCCCTCTGAGTAGAATCAGGAGTTTAAAGGAGAACAGTAACTCCCTCTGAGTTGAATCAGGAGTTTAAAGGAGAACACTAACTCCCTCTGAGTTGAATCCGGAGTTTAAAGGAGAACACTAACTCCCTCTGAGTAGAATCAGGAGTTTGAAGGAGAACACTAACTCCCTCTGAGTAGAATCAGGAGTTTAAAGGAGAACACTAACTCCCACTGAGTTGAATCAGGAGTTTAAAGGAGAACACTAACTCCCTCTGAGTTGAATCAGGAGTTTAAAGGAGCACACTAACTCCCACTGAGTAGAATCAGGAGTTTAAAGGAGAACACTAACTCCCTCTGAGTTGAATCAGGAGTTTAAAGGAGAACACTAACTCCCACTGAGTAGAATCAGGAGTTTAAAGGAGAACACTAACTCCCACTGAGTTGAATCAGGAGTTTAAAGGAGAACACTAACTCCCACTGAGCTGAACCAGGCTGTGTTGCACCTGGGAAATGTGGATATGTCTCAAATGGCACCCTGCTTCTTTTAATACACTACTTCTGACCAGGGTCCATATGACTCTAGTGCACTACATAGGGAATAGTGTGCCATTTAGGACGATGGCTTAGTCCTGGACTCCATAGTGTCCAAGTATAGTACTGTATGAAGACAGTGAAGTATAAATCACATTTGCATTATTCTCATCTGACCTCCATCATGTGATGATACAAAATCTATGTCCCAAATAGCACCCTATACCCTACATAGCGCACTACTTTTGACCAGACCCCTTCTTTTGAGCAGAGCGCAATACACAGGGAATAGGGTGCAATTTTGGATGCACGATATGTCTCTGTGATAATGGAGATGTCTACATGTGATAATGGAGATGTCTCCATGTGATAATGGAGATGTTTCTACGTGATAGTGGAGATGTTTTCACGTGATAAAGGAGATGTCTCTACGTCATAATGGAGATGTCTCTACGTCATAATGGAGATGTCTCTATGTGATAATGGAGACGTCTCTACGTGATAATGGAGATGTCTTTACGTCACAATGGAGATTTCTCTACGTGATAATGGAGATGTCTCTACGTGATAATGGAGATGTCTCTAACTGATAATGGAGATGTCTCTACGTGATAATGGAGATGTCTCTATGTGATAATGGAGATGTCTCTACATGATAATGGAGATGTCTCTACGTGATAATGGAGATGTCTCAACGTGATAATGGAGATGTCTCTACGTGATAATGGAGATGTCTCTACGTGATAATGGGGTGTCTCTACGTCATAATGGAGATGTCTCTACATCATAATGGAGATGTCTCTATGTGATAATGGAGATGTCTCTACGTGATAATGGAGATGTCTCTATGTGATAATGGAGATGTCTCTATGTCATAATGGAGATGTCTCTACGTCATAATGGAGATGTCTCAAACGTGATAATGAAGATGTCTCTACGTCGTAATGGAGATGTGTCTACGTGATAATGGAGATGTCTCTACGTCATAATGGAGATGTCTCTATGTGATAATGGAGATGTCTCTATGTGATAATGGAGACGTCTCTACGTGATAATGGAGATGTCTTTACGTCACAATGGAGATTTCTCTACGTGATAATGGAGATGTCTCTACGTGATAATGGAGATGTCTCTAACTGATAATGGAGATGTCTCTACGTGATAATGGAGATGTCTCTATGTGATAATGGAGATGTCTCTACATGATAATGGAGATGTCTCTACGTGATAATGGAGATGTCTCTACGTGATAATGGAGATGTCTCTACGTGATAATGGAGATGTCTCTACGTGATAATGGGGTGTCTCTACGTCATAATGGAGATGTCTCTACATCATAATGGAGATGTCTCTATGTGATAATGGAGATGTCTCTACGTGATAATCAATCAATCAATCAATTTTATTTTATATAGCCCTTCATACATTAGCTAATATCTCGAAGTGCTGTACAGACACCCAGCCTAAAACCCCAAACAGCTAGTAATGCAGGTGTAGAAGCACGGTGGCTAGGAAAAACTCCCTGGAAGGCCAAAACCTAGGAAGAAACCTAGAGAGGAACCAGGCTATGAGGGGTGGCCAGTCCTCTTCTGGCTGTG
Organism: Coregonus ussuriensis; assembly: GCA_031479575.1. Lineage (NCBI taxonomy): Eukaryota > Metazoa > Chordata > Actinopteri > Salmoniformes > Salmonidae > Coregonus > Coregonus ussuriensis. Next base: position 103,946,031 of record CM062473.1, on the reverse strand, counting down.
CCGGGTGGAGATTATAACAGAACCATGCCAAGATGTTCAAAAATGTTCATAAGTGACAAGCATGGTCAAATAATAATCAGGAATAAATCTCAGTTGGCTTTTCATAGCCGATCATTAAGAGTTGAAAACAGCAGGTCTGGGACAGGTAGGGGTTCCATAACCGCAGGCAGAACAGTTAAAACTGGAATAGCAGCAAGGCCAGGCGGACTGGGGACAGCAAGGAGTCACCACGGCCGGTGGTCCCGACGTATGGTCCTAGGGCTCAGGTCTCTCAGTTGGCTTTTCATAGCCGATCATTAAGAGTTGAAAACAGCAGGTCTGGGACAGGTAGGGGTTTCGTAACCGCAGGCAGAACAGTTGAAACTGGAATAGCAGCAAGGCCAGGCGGACTGGGGACAGCAAGGTGTCAGCATGCCCGGTAGTCCTGACGTATGGTCCTAGGGCTCAGGTTCTCAGAGAGAAAGAGAGAACGAGAGAATTAGAGAGAGCATACTTAAATTCACACAGGACACTGGATAAGACAGGAGAAGTACTCCAGGTATAACCAACTAACCCCAGCCCCCCGACACATAAACTACTGCAGCATAAATACTGGAGGCTGAGACAGGAGCGGTCCGGAGACACTGTGGCCCCATCCGAAGACTCCTGGGCCAGACTACACTCAATCATATGACCTACTGAAGAGATAAGTCTTCAGTAAAGACTTAAAGGTTGAGACCGAGTCTGCGTCTCTCACATGGGTAGGCAAACTGTTCCATAAAAATGGAGATCTATAGGAGAAAGCCCTGCCTCCCGCTGTTTGCTTAGAAATTCTAGGGACAATTAGGAGGCCTGCGTCTTGTGACCGTAGCGTACGTATTGGTATGTACGGCAGGACCAACTCGGAAAGATAGGTAGGAGCAAGCCCATGTAACGCTTTATAGGTTAACAGTAAAACCTTGAAATCAGCCCTTGCCTTAACAGGAAGCCAGTGTAGGGAAGCTAGCACTGGAGTAATATGATCAAATTTCTTGGTTCTAGTCAGGATTCTAGCAGCCGTATTTAGCACTAACTGAAGTTTATTTAGTGCTTTATCCGGGTAGCCGGAAAGTAGAGCATTGCAGTAGTCTAACCTAGAAGTAACAAATGCATGGATTAATTTTTCTGCATCATTTTTGGACAGAAAATTTCTGATTTTTGCAATGTTACGTAGATGGAAAAAAGCTGTCCTTGAAACAGTCTTGATATGTTCGTCAAAAGAGAGATCAGGGTCAAGAGTAACGCCGAGGTCCTTCACAGTTTTATTTCAGACGACTTTACAACCATCAAGATGAATTGTCAGATTTAACAGAAGATCTCTTTGTTTCTTGGGACCTAGAACAAGCATCTCTGTTTTGTCCGAGTTTAAAAGTAGAACGTTTTCAGCCATCCACTTTCTTATGTCTGAAACACAGGCTTCTAGCGAGGGCAATTTTGGGGCTTCACCATGTTTCATTGAAATGTACAGCTGTGTGTCATCCGCATAGCAGTGAAAGTTAACATTATGTTTTCGAATAACATCCCCAAGAGGTAAAATATATAGTGAAAACAATAGTGGTCCTAAAACGGAACCTTGAGGAACACCGAAATGTACAGTTGATTTGTCGGAGGACAGACCATTCACAGAGACAAACTGATATCTTTCCGACAGGTAAGATCTAAACCAGGCCAGAACTTGTCCGTGTAGACCAATTTGGGTTTCCAGTCTCTCCAAAAGAATGTGGTGATCGATGGTGTCAAAGGCAGCACTAAGGTCTAGTAGCACGAGGACAGATGCAGAGTCTCGGTCTGACGCCATTAAAAGGTCATTTACCACCTTCACAAGTGCAGTCTCAGTGCTATGATGGGGTCTAAAACCAGACTGAAGCATTTCGTATACATTGTTTGTCTTCAGAAAGGCAGTGAGTTGCTGCGCAACAGCTTTTTCAAAAATTTTTGAGAGGAATGGAAGATTCGATATAGGCCGATAGTTTTTTATATTTTCCGGGTCAAGGTTTGGCTTTTTCAAGAGAGGCTTTATCACTGCCACTTTTAGTGAGTTTGGTACACATCCGGTGGATAGAGAGCTGTTTATTATGTTCAACATAGGAGGGCCAAGCACAGGAAGCAGCTCCTTCAGCAGTTTAGTAGGAATAGGATCCAGTATGCAGCTTGAAGGTTTAGAGGCCATGATTATTTTCATCATTGTGTCAAGAGATATAGTATTAAAACACTTAAGTGTCTCTCCTGATCCCAGGCCCTCGCAGAGCTGTGCAGATCCAGGACAGCTAAGCCCTGGATTTAAAGAGGAGTCCGTAATTTGCTTTCTAATGGTCATGATCTTTTCCTCAAAGAAGTTCATGAATTTATTACTGCTGAAGTGAAAGCCATCCTCTCTTGGGGAATGCTGCTTTTTAGTTAGCTTTGCAACAGTATCAAAAAGAAATTTTGGATTGTTCTTATTTTCCTCGATTAAGTTGGAAAAGTAGGATGATCGAGCAGCAGTGAGGGCTCTTCGGTACTGCACGGTACTGTCTTTCCAAGCTAGTCGGAAGACTTCCAGTTTGGTGTGGCGCCATTTCCGTTCCAATTTCCTGGAAGCTTGCTTCAAAGCTCGGGTATTTTCTGTATACCAGGGAGCTAGTTTCTTATGACAAATGTTTTTCGTTTTTAGAGGTGCAACTGCATCTAGGGTATTGCGCAAGGTTAAATTGAGTTCCTCAGTTAAGTGGTTAACTGATTTTTGTCCTCTGACGTCCTTGGGTAGGCAGAAGGAGTCTGGAAGGGCATCAAGGAATTTTTGTGTTGTCTGAGAATTTATAGCACGACTTTTGATGCTCCTTGGTTGGGGTCTGAGCAGATTATTTGTTGCGATTGCAAACGTAATAATGGAGATGTCTCTATGTGATAATGGAGATGTCTCTATGTCATAATGGAGATGTCTCCACGTCATAATGGAGATGTCTCAAACGTGATAATGAAGATGTCTCTACGTCGTAATGGAGATGTGTCTACGTGATAAAGGAGATGTCTCTACGTCATAATGGAGATGTCTCAAACGTGATAATGGAGATGTCTCTACGTCGTAATGGAGATGTCTCTACGTGATAATGGAGATGTCTCTAAGTCATAATGGAGATGTCTCCATGTGATAATGGAGATGTCTCCATGTGATAATGGAGATGTTTCTACGTGATAATGGAGATGTTTACACGTGATAAAGGAGATGTCTCTACGTCATAATGGAGATGTCTCTACGTGATTATGGAGATGTCTCTACGTCATAATGGAGATGTCTCTATGTGATAATGGAGATGTCTCTACGTGATAATGGAGATGTCTCTACGTCACAATGGAGATGTCTCTACGTGATAATGGAGATGTCTCTACGTGATAATGGAGATGTCTCTATGTGATAATGGAGATGTCTCTACGTCATAATGGAGATGTCTCTACGTGATAATGGAGATGTCTCTACTTCATAATGGAGATGTCTCTATGTGATAATGGAGATGTCTCTACGTCATAATGGAGATGTCTCTACGTCACAATGGCGATGTCTCTACGTGATAATGGAGATGTCTCTACGTGATAATGGAGATGTCTCTAGGTGATAATGGAGATGTCTCTACGTGATAATGGCGATGTCTCTACGTGATAATGGAGATGTCTCTACGTGATAATGGAGATGTCTCTACGTGATAATGGAGACGTCTCTATGTCATAATGGAGATGTCTCAAACGTGATAATGGAGATGTCTCTACGTCATAATGGAGATGTCTCTACGTGATAACGGAGTTGTCTCTAAGTGATAATGGAGATGTCTCTACGTGATAATGGAGTTGTCTCTACGTGATAATGGAGATGTCTCTACGTGATAATGGAGATGTCTCTATGTGATAATGGAGATGTCTCTATGTCATAATGGAGAAATCTCTACGTCATAATGGAGATGTCTCAATTGTGATAATGGATATGTCTCTACGTGATAATGGATATATCTCTACGTGATAATGGAGATGTCTCTATGTGATAATGGAGATGTCTCTACGTGATAATGGAGATGTCTCTACGTGATAATGGAGATGTGTGCAAGTGATCCCAAATGGCACCCTATTCTTTGAAGCCCCTTTTATACCTGGTTCTAACATGCATCCTCTGTCCTGATCTAGTCCTCATTCTGATTGTGCCCACATTTCTATACAGGTGTAGACCTAGTGTGCTGGTCAAATGTAGGGCACTACATAGGGGATAGGGTGCCATTTGGGACGCATAATATATGATGGGGTGTGATTGCTGGTATTCATATTGGGTCCTGTATATTGGGTCCTGTATATTGGTCCTGTATATTGGGTCCTGTATATTGGGTCCTGTATATTGGTCCTGTATATTGGGTCCTGTATATTGGGTCCTGTATATTGGTCCTGTATTTTGGGTCCTGTATATTGGTCCTGTATATTGGTCCTGTATTTTGGTCCTGTATATTGGTCCTGTATATTGGTCCTGTATATTGGTCCTGTATTTTGGGTCCTGTATAGTGGGTCCTGTATATTGGTCCTGTATATTGGGTCCTGTATATTGGTCCTGTATATTGGGTCCTGTATATTGGTCCTGTATATTGGTCCTGTATATTGGTCCTGTATATTGGTCCTGTATATTGGTCCTGTATATTGGGTCCTGTATATTGGGTCCTGTATAGTGGGTCCTGTATAGTGGGTCCTGTATATTGGTCCTGTATATTGGTCCTGTATATTGGGTCCTGTATATTGGTCCTGTATATTGGGTCCTGTATATTGGTCCTGTATATTGGGTCCTGTATAGTGGGTCCTGTATAGTGGGTCCTGTATATTGGTCCTGTATAGTGGGTCCTGTATATTGGATCCTGTATATTGGGTCCTGTATATTGGTCCTGTATATTGGTCCTGTATAGTGGGTCCTGTATATTGGTCCTGTATATTGGTCCTGTATATTGGTCCTGTATTTTGGGTCCTGTATATTGGGTCCTGTATAGTGGGTCCTGTATAGTGGGCCCTGTATATTGGTCCTGTATATTGGTCCTGTATATTGGTCCTGTATATTGGTCCTGTATTTTGGGTCCTGTATATTGGTCCTGTATATTGGGTCCTGTATAGTGGGTCCTGTATATTGGTCCTGTATATTGGTCCTGTATATCGGTCCTGTATATTGGTCCTGTATATTGGGTCCTGTATATTGGTCCTGTATAGTGGGTCCTGTATAGTGGGTCCTGTTTAGTGGGCCCTGTATATTGGTCCTGTATATTGGTCCTGTATAGTGGGTCCTGTATATTGGTCCTGTATATTGGTCCTGTATAGTGGGTCCTGTATATTGGTCCTGTATATTGGGTCCTGTATAGTGGGTCCTGTATATTGGTCCTGTATATTGGTCCTGTATAGTGGGTCCTGTATTTTTTGTCCTGTATAGTGGGTCCTGTATATTGGTCCTGTATATTGGTCCTGTATATTGGTCCTGTATATTGGTCCTGTATTTTGGGTCCTGTATATTGGGTCCTGTATAGTGGGTCCTGTATAGTGGGCCCTGTATATTGGTCCTGTATATTGGTCCTGTATATTGGTCCTGTATATTGGGTCCTGTATATTGGTCCTGTATATTGGTCCTGTATATTGGTCCTGTATATTGGGTCCTGTATATTGGTCCTGTATATTGGGTCCTGTATATTGGTCCTGTATATTGGGTCCTGTATATTGGGTCCTGTATATTGGTCCTGTATATTGGGTCCTGTATAGTGGGTCCTGTATATTGGTCCTGTATATTGGTCCTGTATAGTGGGTCCTGTATATTGGTCCTGTATAGTGGGTCCTGTATATTGGGTCCTGTATAAGGGTCCTGTATATTGGTCCTGTATAGTGGGTCCTGTATAGTGGGTCCTGTATATTGGTCCTGTATATTGGTCCTGTATATTGGGTCCTGTATATTGGTCCTGTATATTGGTCCTGTATAGTGGGTCCTGTATATTGGGTCCTGTATATTGGTCCTGTATTTTGGGTCCTGTATATTGGTCCTGTATATTGGTCCTGTATTTTGGTCCTGTATATTGGTCCTGTATATTGGTCCTGTATATTGGTCCTGTATTTTGGGTCCTGTATAGTGGGTCCTGTATATTGGTCCTGTATATTGGGTCCTGTATATTGGTCCTGTATATTGGGTCCTGTATATTGGTCCTGTATATTGGTCCTGTATATTGGTCCTGTATATTGGTCCTGTATTTTGGTCCTGTATATTGGTCCTGTATATTGGTCCTGTATATTGGTCCTGTATTTTGGGTCCTGTATAGTGGGTCCTGTATATTGGTCCTGTATATTGGGTCCTGTATATTGGTCCTGTATATTGGGTCCTGTATATTGGTCCTGTATATTGGTCCTGTATATTGGTCCTGTATATTGGTCCTGTATATTGGTCCTGTATATTGGGTCCTGTATATTGGGTCCTGTATAGTGGGTCCTGTATAGTGGGTCCTGTATATTGGTCCTGTATATTGGTCCTGTATATTGGGTCCTGTATATTGGTCCTGTATATTGGGTCCTGTATATTGGTCCTGTATATTGGGTCCTGTATAGTGGGTCCTGTATAGTGGTCCTGTATATTGGTCCTGTATAGTGGGTCCTGTATATTGGATCCTGTATATTGGGTCCTGTATATTGGTCCTGTATATTGGTCCTGTATAGTGGGTCCTGTATATTGGTCCTGTATATTGGTCCTGTATATTGGTCCTGTATTTTGGGTCCTGTATATTGGGTCCTGTATAGTGGGTCCTGTATAGTGGGCCCTGTATATTGGTCCTGTATATTGGTCCTGTATATTGGTCCTGTATATTGGTCCTGTATTTTGGGTCCTGTATATTGGTCCTGTATATTGGGTCCTGTATAGTGGGTCCTGTATATTGGTCCTGTATATTGGTCCTGTATATCGGTCCTGTATATTGGTCCTGTATATTGGGTCCTGTATATTGGTCCTGTATAGTGGGTCCTGTATAGTGGGTCCTGTTTAGTGGGCCCTGTATATTGGTCCTGTATATTGGTCCTGTATAGTGGGTCCTGTATATTGGTCCTGTATATTGGTCCTGTATAGTGGGTCCTGTATATTGGTCCTGTATATTGGGTCCTGTATAGTGGGTCCTGTATATTGGTCCTGTATATTGGTCCTGTATAGTGGGTCCTGTATTTTTTGTCCTGTATAGTGGGTCCTGTATATTGGTCCTGTATATTGGTCCTGTATGTTGGTCCTGTATATTGGTCCTGTATTTTGGGTCCTGTATATTGGGTCCTGTATAGTGGGTCCTGTATAGTGGGCCCTGTATATTGGTCCTGTATATTGGTCCTGTATATTGGTCCTGTATATTGGGTCCTGTATATTGGTCCTGTATATTGGTCCTGTATATTGGTCCTGTATATTGGGTCCTGTATATTGGTCCTGTATATTGGGTCCTGTATATTGGGTCCTGTATATTGGTCCTGTATATTGGGTCCTGTATAGTGGGTCCTGTATATTGGTCCTGTATATTGGTCCTGTATAGTGGGTCCTGTATATTGGTCCTGTATAGTGGGTCCTGTATATTGGGTCCTGTATAAGGGTCCTGTATATTGGTCCTGTATAGTGGGTCCTGTATAGTGGGTCCTGTATATTGGTCCTGTATATTGGTCCTGTATATTGGGTCCTGTATATTGGTCCTGTATATTGGTCCTGTATAGTGGGTCCTGTATATTGGGTCCTGTATATTGGGTCCTGTATATTGGTCCTGTATATTGGTCCTGTATAGTGGGTCCTGTATATTGGGTCCTGTATATTGGGTCCTGTATATTGGGTCCTGTATATTGGTCCTGTATATTGGGTCCTGTATAGTGGGTCCTGTATAGTGGGTCCTGTATATTGGGTCCTGTATATTGGTCCTGTATATTGGTCCTGTATATTGGGTCCTGTATATTGGTCCTGTATATTGGTCCTGTATATTGGGTCCTGTATATTGGTCCCGTATATTGGTCCTGTATATTGGGTCCTGTATATTGGTCCTGTATATTGGTCCTGTATATTGGGTCCTGTATATTGGTCCTGTATATTGGTCCTGTATATTGGGTCCTGTATATTGGTCCTGTATATTGGGTCCTGTATATTGGGTCCTGTATATTGGTCCTGTATATTGGTCCTGTATATTGGGTCCTGTATATTGGTCCTGTATAGTGGGTCCTGTATATTGGGTCCTGTATATTGGGTCCTGTATATTGGTCCTGTATATTGGTCCTGTATATTGGGTCCTGTATATTGGTCCTGTATATTGGTCCTGTATATTGGGTCCTGTATAGTGGGTCCTGTATAGTGGTCCTGTATATTGGGTCCTGTATATTGGTCCTGTATATTGGGTCCTGTATATTGGTCCCGTATATTGGTCCTGTATATTGGGTCCTGTATATTTGTCCTGTATATTGGTCCTGTATATTGGGTCCTGTATATTGGTCCTGTATATTGGTCCTGTATATTGGGTCCTGTATATTGGTCCTGTATATTGGTCCTGTATATTGGGTCCTGTATATTGGTCCTGTATATTGGTCCTGTATATTGGGTCCTGTATATTGGTCCTGTATATTGGGTCCTGTATATTGGGTCCTGTATATTGGTCCTGTATATTGGTCCTGTATATTGGGTCCTGTATATTGGTCCTGTATAGTGGGTCCTGTATATTGGGTCCTGTATATTGGGTCCTGTATATTGGGTCCTGTATATTGGTCCTGTATATTGGGTCCTGTATAGTGGGTCCTGTATAGTGGGTCCTGTATATTGGTCCTGTATATTGGTCCTGTATATTGGGTCCTGTATATTGGTCCTGTATATTGGTCCTGTATATTGGGTCCTGTATAGTAGGTCCTGTATAGTGGTCCTGTATATTGGGTCCTGTATATTGGTCCTGTATATTGGGTCCTGTATAGTGGGTCCTGTATATTGGGTCCTGTATATTGGGTCCTGTATATTGGTCCTGTATATTGGGTCCTGTATAGTGGGTCCTGTATAGTGGGTCCTGTATATTGGTCCTGTATATTGGTCCTGTATATTGGGTCCTGTATAATGGTCCTGTATATTGGTCCTGTATATTGGGTCCTGTATATTGGTCCCGTATATTGGTCCTGTATATTGGGTCCTGTATATTGGTCCTGTATATTGGTCCTGTATATTGGGTCCTGTATATTGGTCCTGTATATTGGTCCTGTATATTGGGTCCTGTATATTGGTCCTGTATATTGGGTCCTGTATATTGGGTCCTGTATATTGGGTCCTGTATAGTGGGTCCTGTATAGTGGGTCCTGTATAGTGGGTCCTGTGTATTGGTCCTGTATAGTGGGTCCTGTATAGTGGGTCCTGTATATTGGTCCTGTATATTGGTCCTGAATATTGGTCCTGTATTTTGGGTCCTGTATATTGGGTCCTGTATAGTGGGTCCTGTATAGTGGGCCCTGTATATTGGTCCTGTATATTGGTCCTGTATATTGGTCCTGTATATTGGTCCTGTATTTTGGGTCCTGTATATTGGTCCTGTATATTGGGTCCTGTATAGTGGGTCCTGTATATTGGTCCTGTATATTGGTCCTGTATATTGGTCGTGTATAGTGGGTCCTGTATATTGGTCCTGTATATTGGGTCCTGTATAGTGGGTCCTGTATATTGGTCCTGTATATTGGTCCTGTATAGTGTGTCCTGTATTTTTTGTCCTGTATAGTGGGTCCTGTATATTGGTCCTATATATTGGTCCTGTATATTGGTCCTGTATTTTGGGTCCTGTATATTGGGTCCTGTATAGTGGGTCCTGTATAGTGGGCCCTGTATATTGGTCCTGTATATTGGGTCCTGTATATTGGGTCCTGTATAGTGGGTCCTGTATAGTGGGTCCTGTATATTGGTCCTGTATAGTGGGTCCTGTATATTGGGTCTTGTATAGTGGGTCCTGTATATTGGGTCCTGTATATTGGGTCCTGTGTATTGGTCATGTATAGTGGGTCCCGTATATTGGTCCTGTATATTGGTCCTGTATATTGGGTCCTGTATATTTGGTCCTGTATAGTGGGTCCTGTATATTGGTCCTGTATATATTGATCCTGTATATTGGTCCTGTATATTGGGTCCTGTAAATTGGGTCCTGTATATTGGTCCTGTATATTGGGTCCTGTATATTGGTCCTGTATATTGGTCCTGTATATTGGTCCTGTATATTGTGTCCTGTATATTGGTCCTGTATATTGGGTCCTGTATATTGGGTCCTGTATATTGGTCCTGTATAGTGGGTCCTGTATATTGGTCCTGTATATTGGTCCTGTATATTGGGTCCTGTATAGTGGGTCCTGTATATTGGTCCTGTATATATTGATCCTGTATATTGGTCCTGTATATTGGGTCCTGTATATTGGGTCCTGTATATTGGTCCTGTATATTGGTCCTGTATATTGGGTCCTGTATATTGGTCCTGTATATTGGGTCCTTTATAGTGGGTCCTGTATAGTGGTTCCTGTATATTGGTCCTGTATATTGGTCCTGTATAGTGGGTCCTGTATATTGGTCCTGTATATTGGGTCCTGTATAGTGGGTCCTGTATATTGGTCCTGTATATTGGTCCTGTATAGTGGGTCCTGTATTTTTTGTCCTGTATAGTGGGTCCTGTATATTGGTCCTGTATATTGGTCCTGTATATTGGTCCTGTATTTTGGGTCCTGTATATTGGGTCCTGTATAGTGGGTCCTGTATAGTGGGCCCTGTATATTGGTCCTGTATATTGGGTCCTGTATATTGGGTCCTGTATAGTGGGTCCTGTATAGTGGGTCCTGTATATTGGTCCTGTATAGTGGGTCCTGTATATTGGGTCTTGTATAGTGGGTCCTGTATATTGGGTCCTGTATATTGGGTCCTGTATATTGGTCCTGTATAGTGGGTCCTGTATATTGGTCCTGTATATTGGTCCTGTATATTGGGTCCTGTATATTGGGTCCTGTATGGTGGGTCCTGTATATTGGTCCTGTATATATTGATCCTGTATATTGGTCCTGTATATTGGGTCCTGTAAATTGGGTCCTGTATATTGGTCCTGTATATTGGGTCCTGTATGTTGGTCCTGTATATTGGTCCTGTATATTGGTCCTGTATATTGTGTCCTGTATATTGGTCCTGTATATTGGGTCCTGTATATTGGGTCCTGTATATTGGTCCTGTATAGTGGGTCCTGTATATTGGTCCTGTATATTGGTCCTGTATATTGGGTCCTGTATATTGGGTCCTGTATAGTGGGTCCTGTATATTGGTCCTGTATATATTGATCCTGTATATTGGTCCTGTATATTGGGTCCTGTATATTGGGTCCTGTATATTGGTCCTGTATATTGGTCCTGTATATTGGGTCCTGTATATTGGTCCTGTATATTGGGTCCTTTATAGTGGGTCCTGTATAGTGGGTCCTGTATATTGGCCCTGTATAGTGGGTCCTGTATATTGGGTCCTGTATATTGGGTCCTGTATATTGGGTCCTGTATATTGGTCCTGTATATTGGTCCTGTATATTGGTCCTGTATATTGGGTCCTGTATAGTGGGTCCTGTATATTGGGTCCTATATATTGGTCCTGTATATTGGGTCCTGTATATTGGTCCTGTATAGTGGGTCCTGTATATTGGTCCTGTATATTGGGTCCTGTATATTGGTCCTGTATATTGGTCCTGTATAGTGGGTCCTTTATATTGGTCCTGTATATTGGTCCTGTATATTGGTCCTGTATAGTGGGTCCTGTATAGTGGGTCCTGTATATTGGTCCTGTATATTGGGTCCTGTATATTGGTCCTGTATATTGGGTCCTGTATATTGGTCCTGTATATTGGGTCCTGTATATTGGGTCCTGTATATTGGTCCTGTATATTGGTCCTGTATATTGGGTCCTGTACATTGGTCCTGTATATTGGTCCTGTATATTGGTCCTGTATATTGGTCCTGTATATTGGGTCCTGTATATTGGTCCTGTATATTGGGTCCTGTACATTGGTCCTGTATATTGGTCCTGTATATTGGTCCTGTATATTGGGTCCTGTATATTGGGTCCTGTATATTGGGTCCTGTATGGGTGTTTTTTAGTGCTTGTTCAATTTAATTATTTTCTAAACCTGCAGACTTTTGATACACTTTATACAAAAGGTGTCTCCACACCTTTCTATACACCTTAGTTCCTCTGTAAGCTTGGTGATATGTCTTCAATGTTGAAAAGCTGCGTACGCCCTCAGAGCAAGCACAACATGCTGTAATAGGAAGCAGTCTGTAAGGTATTGAAAAGAAATTGCTCAGAAGGTGTTTATTCTATCATAGTATCTCCTCTATAATAAGCAGTCCTCCCCATTGTGAGGTTCATGTGAAAGATGTCAGGGTTTTTACTATAATTAGGACCTCAGGGACATCTTGAGGAAAATCTATTTCATATTTTATCTCTGGCTTTCCATACAGAAATTACTTTACAGTGGGTCATATACCGTATACATCCTCTACAGTGGGTCATATACAGTATGTATCCTCTTTACAGTGGGTCATATACAGTATGTATCCTCTTTACAGTGGGTCATATACTGTATGTATCCTCTTTACAGTGGGTCATATACAGTATGTATCCTCTTTACAGGGGGTCATATATAGTATGGATCTCTACAGTGGGTCATATACAGTATGCATCCTCTTTACAGTGGGTCATATACAGTATGTATCTTTACAGTATGTATCTCTACAGTGGGTCATATACAGTATGTAACCTCTTTACAGTGGGTCATATACAGTATGTATCCTCTTTACAGTGGGTCATATACAGTATGTATCCTCTTTACAGTGGGTCATATACAGTATGTATCCTCTTTAGAGTTCATCATATACAGTATGTATCCTCTTTACAGTGGGTCATATACAGTATGTATCCTCTTTACAGTGGGTCATATAAAGTATGTATCCTCTTTACAGTTTGTATATTCTTTACAGTGGGTCATATGCAGTATGTATCCTCTTTACAGTGGGTCACATATAGTATGTATCCTCTTTACAGTGGGTCATATACAGTATGTATCCTCTTTAGAGTTCATCATATACAGTATGTATCCTCTTTACAGTGGGTCATATACAGTATGTATCCTCTTTACAGTGGGTCATATACAGTATGTATCCTCTTTACAGTGGGTCATATAAAGTATGTATCCTCTTTACAGTTTGTATATTCTTTACAGTGGGTCATATGCAGTATGTATCCTCTTTACAGTGGGTCACATATAGTATGTATCCTCTTTACAGTGGGTCATATACAGTATGTATCCTCTTTAGAGTTCATCATATACAGTATGTATCCTCTTTACAGTGGGTCATATACAGTATGTATCCTCTTTACAGTGGGTCATATACAGTATGTATCCTCTTTACAGTGGGTCATATACAGTATGTATCCTCTTTACAGTATGTATCCTCTTTACAATGGGTCATATGCAGTATGTATCCTCTTTACAGTGGGTCACATATAGTATGTATCCTCTTTACAGTGGGCCATATGAAGTATGTATCCTCTTTACAGTGGGCCATATGCAGAATGTATCTTTACAGTTTGTATCCTCTTTACAGTGGGTCATATACCGTATGTATCTTTACAGTGGGTTATATACAGTATGTATCCTCTTTACAGTGTGTCATATACAGTACGTATCTTTACAGTGGGTCATGTACAGAATGTATCCTCGTTACAGTGGGTCATATACAGTATGTGTCCCATTGAAATTGAAATGAACAAACTCACAGCTTTGCGAATTTTGAGATCTTCTTAAATGCTTGCCTAACAGTAGTGTAATGAAAAACAACTGCACTACAGTGACTTTTCCATCGAAGATACTTGACAGTATGTTGTTTTTAAGTCACTAATAGTGTGTTTCTCCAGCTAGCCCATGACAGTCCATTCATCACCTTCACCCATCCATTGCCTTTTTCAGCAGCGATAGCCTTCAGTCTGTAAAAGCCTCCAGGCTGAAAGCGGAAAGCCTTGGACAGCGTTGACTGTCAGACAGAAGGGTGGGCATGTAGTGCAGTGTTGTGTCGTAATTAAACAATCAATTACTTGTCTAGATGATTGAATACTTGTCTGTTCTGCGGCTAGCACCTCGCTGTGGTTCAGGGGGCTATGGGAGGGATCTTCCTCTTTAATGAGGCCATGTCTCTCAGCAGACTGCTGACAAGGTGAAGTCCACGGTTTCGTGTCCCGAATGGCATCCTATTCCCTACATAACACACTACTTTTAAACAGAGCCCCATGGGCCCTAGTCAGACGTAGTGCAGTATTATAGGGACTAGGGAGCCATTCGGGAAGCTGCCCTACCCAACCTTATCAAACTGCTGCCGTCCTCGTTCCCTAGTTACCGTCGGCTTCACTTGTTGAGTTAAAGGTGCATTGTCAGACTGACTAGACTGAAGGGAGAAACAGCCTTTGGTTGGTCCATGACTGCGTTTCACATGACTGACTAGACTGAAGGGAGAAACAGCCTTTGGTTGGTCCATGACTGCGTTTCACATGACTGACTAGACTGAAGGGAGAAACAGCCTTTGGTTGGTCCATGACTGCGTTTCACATGACTGACTAGACTGAAGGGAGAAACAGCCTTTGGTTGGTCCATGACTGCGTTTCACATGACTGACTAGACTGAAGGGAGAAACAGCCTTTGGTTGGTCCATGACTGCGTTTCACATGGCTGACTAGACTGAAGGGAGAAACAGCCTTTGGTTGGTCCATGACTGCGTTTCACATGGCTGACTAGACTGAAGGGAGAAACAGCCTTTGGTTGGTCCATGACTGCGTTTCACATGGCTGACTAGACTGAAGGGAGAAACAGCCTTTGGTTGGTCCATGACTGCGTTTCACATGACTGACTAGACTGAAGGGAGAAACAGCCTTTGGTTGGTCCATGACTGCGTTTCACATGACTGACTAGACTGAAGGGAGAAACAGCCTTTGGTTGGTCCATGACTGCGTTTCACATGACTGACTAGACTGAAGGGAGAAACAGCCTTTGGTTGGTCCATGACTGCGTTTCACATGGCACCATATTCTACATTCTACATTTTAGTCATTTAGCAGACGCTCTTATCCAGAGCGACTTACAGGAGCAATTTGGGTTTAAGTGCCTTGCTCAAGGGCACGTCGACAGATTCTTCACCTAGTCGGCTCGGGGATTAGAACCAGCGACCTTTCGGTTACTGGCACAACGCTCTTAACCCCTAAGCTACCTCTGTACAGTATGCTACCTTTGACTAAAGTCCTATTGGCATCGGTCAAAAGTAGTGCACTGTATAGGGAATAGGGTGCCCTTTGAGGGGGAGACCATCTCTGTTTGATCGTTGAACATTCCTCTGTCCAGCAGCTCATATCTCCCATCCCTCTGCTGCCTGTCTGCCACAGAGCAGACTGCACTGTGTTTAACACTGTGCTCTGTGTGTGATGTGATGCACACATGTGATGCTACAGTATGTTATGAAAGCATCATACAAGCACAGGTGATTCTGTTGGTGTTTTTTCGGTACCTTATTTCCAGTGGGTTCATCCTCAGCCCCTATACAGTCTACTATAGACATGAGACCAATATAAATATAATGTATACAATCTATTTGGATGGATGAGAGGCTTTATTGTCATATGATGGTGAAGGTGGTCCTCCTCTGTTTTTGACCCCAGGTGTGTTGTGTTTTATGGATGAGTACCGAAACATAATGGTAACACAACGTGGTATAATACACACATTATTTCCAGTAGGTTCCTCCTCAGCCCCCTTTACAGTATATTATAGACACAGACCACAGAATTGATTTAATATGGTGCTAAAGCAGGTTCTCCTTTGTTTTTGATTGATCTCACCTCTCATCTCCTCCCCTCTCCTCCTCCTCCTCTCCTCCCCTCTCCTCCTCCTCTCTCACCTGTTCCTCCTCCCCTCTCCTCCCCTCTCTCCTCCCCTCTCACCTTTTCTCCCCTCTCCTCCCCTGTTCTCCTCTCTCCTCCCCTCTCTCCTCCCCTCTTCTCCTCTCTCCTCCCCTCTCCCCTCTCCTCTTCTCCCCTCCCCTCTTCTCCTCTCTCCTCCCCTCTCACCTCCCCTCTTCTCCCCTCTCCTCTTCTCCTCTCTCCTCCCCTCACACCTTTTCTCCTCTCCTCCCCTGTTCTCCTCACTCCTCCCTTTCTCTCCTCACCTCCCCCCAGGCTCTGTTGTGTTTTATGGATGAGCACAGAAACAAGAGGGTGCCTTCTGCGTTGCGCTGCATTGTGGAAAGTGTTTAACTTCCAAATGAAATGATCACAATGGGTGTTCTACTGTAATGACGGAACAGTCGGCACCATGCACTCTCCCATTGAGAGACTCAGCGTGTGTAATGAAATGTTAAACCCCTAAGGTCGATGTCTACGCCCCCGTGGAAATCTAATTAGCATAATATAACATTCCTCATAAAAATCTGTCAGTTTAAGCTAGAGACCCCTCTATGGAAAGATGAGACTCACGAACACGATGGTGTTCTCCGTTTTGCTCTACGACCCCCACAAGCGTCTTGGGACTCATCTGAAGTCGGAACAGCCGATCTGACAACTTCTGTCTGAAACATCCGAACAGTTTGGGGCTACACATTAATATGACCCCTCTGTGTAAAGGTGAGACTCTCACGAACACGGACATGTTTTGCTCTAGGACGCCCACAGGCCTCACAAGTCTCATCTGAAGGTCCCCCCGAAAAAATCAAGGGAAGTACTGTATATATGGAGACAGTTCAGTGCCATAAATAAAGGGTTAAATACTAAAATCCTGACTCAGATGAAAAATTATATTTTTTGCCCTTATTGCTATTAGCCCATACAAACGCATTGAATAACAGATTCACTACATGGAACAACAGATAGTCCCCCCCCCAAAAAAAAATCGAAAGGAAGTTTGTTCTGATGGGTCTATCCTTTTACATGTATTGAACCCCTTATTTTATGCACTAAACTATCTCCATATATACCTCCATTCATTTTTAAAAACTGGTAGTGGGGACCTGGGGACCTTCAGACAAGTCTTAAGAGGCTTGTGGGCGTCCCAGAGCAAAACAAACCGACATGTACAGTACGTGTTCATGAGAGACTCGCCTTTATGTTAGTGTCCAGCCCAAACAAACTGTTTCGGACGCTACAGAGGTTGTCAGAAGAGGCTGTACCGACCTCAGATGAGTCCCGTGACGCTTGCTGGGGGTCGCAGAGCAGAAGAACACCGCGGTGTTCGCGAGAGTCTCGTCTTTCCACAGAGAGGTCATAATAGTTTGTAGGCCAAACCCTTTCGGACGCTACAGACATTTTCGTAAAAAAAAAAAAAAAAAAAAAAATACGGATATCTTTAGCTTAAACAGACCGATTTTGATGGGTGCCGCGGAAATTGTAGGAAAAGGGTTCATTTTCTTGCCAAGTTAAATAAAGGTTAAATAAAATATACAAAATAAAATGGTAATGTTGTGGTGGTGATGATGATGGTGGTGATGATGATGGTGATGATGATGAGGATGGTGGTGGTGATGATGATGATGATGGTGTTGGTGGTGGTGGTGATTATGATGATGAGGAGGATGATGGTGATGATGATGACGGTGGTGATGATGATGAAGATGATGCTGATGATGACGATGAGGAGGAGAATGATGATGATTATGATGATGAGGGACATTGATCCTTGAAGAGTTGCAGTTTTGGATGCCAGTAGGAGATGTAAAGCGATCTGTTCTGTGAGTCAGACAGCTGTCATACTCTGTATACCCCTAACAAGTAGGCCTCCTCCGTTCAAGCAGTTCAATCTCTAGCACATAGTTCTTAGAAGCAACAACGGAGAAGAAAGTGAATAAAATCTTCTAAACACTTGAATGGAAAGAAACTTCACTAACCTTCCTGGGCTAACTTGGCTCTGGGGAGATACAGCGGTGATGCGACAACATCACACTTCATTCATCTTCCAGAATACATGCAGTCTTTATACTGTGTGTATTCCTACCATCTCACATTCAAGGTCATGGAGAAGAAATGGACCAGTTGTTCATATGGTACAGCACGGACAACACCTGCTATTGGCCAACATGACAGGTTCCTATTAGCAGTTGATGATATTTGTATTCAACTTCAGAAGTTATGGGGGATCGATATACCGCGGGGAAAACGTTATGTTAAAGAACTAGTGGAAATTACATTCAAACGTCATCCTTCATCCAGTTGCATAGCAGGGTGTTATTTAGCATTTTATAATTGTCAGTCATTAATCTCCACATTTTGAACTGTCTTTCATAAAATATGTAATACAAATGTTATCCTTTGAAGAGGCAAGAATGCACTTTTTTTTTGTCATTGCCATGGCCAACTTAAAGGGCAATTCCAAAACCTAATTATCTCAATACCAGTGTCTAAATAAACTACATGACCAGAAGTATGTGGACACCTGCTCGACGAACATCTCATTCCAACATCACGGGCATTAATATGGAGTTGGTCCCCCCCCCTTTGCTGCTATAACAGCCTCTACTCTTCTGGGAAGGCTTTCCACTAGATGTTGGAACATTGCTGCAGGGACTTGCTTCCATTCAGCCACAAGAGCATTAGTGAGGTTGGGTACTGATGTTGGGCAATTAGGCCTGGCTCGCAGTTGGCGTTCCAATTCATCCCAAAGGTGTTCGACGGGGTTGAGGTCAGGGCTCTGTGCAGGCCAGACAAGTTCTTCCACATGGATCTCGACAAACCATTTATGTATGGACCAGAATCGTCTAGAATTACATTGTATTCCTCCTCTACCAAACTTTACAGTTGGCACTATGCATTCGGGCAGGTGGCGTTCCCCTGGCATCCGCCAAACCCAGATTAGTCCGTCGGACTGCCAGATGGTGAAGTGTGACTTATCACTCCAGAGAACGCGTTTCCACTGCTCCAGTATCCAATGGCGGATGCCAGCTATACACCACTCCAGCCAACGCTTGGCATTGCGCATGGTGATCTTAGGCTTGTGTGCGGCTGCTCGGCCATGGAAACCCATTTCATGAAGCTCCCCACAAACAGTTATTGTGCTGACGTTACTTCCAGAGGCAGTTTGGAACTCAGTAGTGAGTTTTTACGCGCTACGCGCTTCAGCACTCTGTGATCCTATTCTGTGAGCATGTGTGGCTTACCACTTCACTGCTGAGCTGTTGTTGCTCCTAGACGTTTCCACTTCACAATAACAGCACTTACAGTAGACTGGGGCAGCTCTAGCAGGGCAGAACTTTGACGAACTGAATTGTTGCAAATGTGGCATCCTATGACGGTGTAATGTTGAAAGTCACTGAGATCTTCAGTACGGGCCATTCTACAGCCAATGTGTGTCTATGGAGATTGCATGGCTGTGCGCTCGATTTTATACACCTGTCAGCAACGGGTGTGGCTGAAATAGCCGAATCCACTAATTTGAAGGGGTGGTCACATACTTTTGGCCATGTAGTGTATGTTTTGTAGAAATAATTATAAAGTTACAAAGTTCTACCTGATTACATCATCAAAAAGTTCTACCTGATTACATTTTAAAAACAGATTCACGGTTACACGGGGAGCAAGATAATACCCTCCCTCTGGCAAATACCCTCCCTCTGGAGAACGTCCCGTTTTGACTGACGCAACAGTCGGCGTTTGAGCTAGCCACACTGTTTTTTCACAGAAATATTTTGCACAAACAAAGTCCTTGCAAAGTTATGTCTTGAATGCAGTGGCGGTCAGTGCCGTTTAAGATGAGGGAGGACAATTTTTTTTTTTCCATGAGCATGGCCTTATTTCTATTACAGCATATTGGATGACTGTCGTTCATATTCCATTCACCCAGCTCAATGTAACATCGATAGGTTTAGGCTACTACATGATACTCACATTTTCCCTATACCCATCATTAGGTTGCTACAACCTAGCCTATGAATGAAAGTTTACAACGTAGGTGCACACAGGTCGAGAGACAAATTTGAGGTGACAGACAGTGACACGTGGACATACAGTGACATTCAATACCGCCTTGCACACTCTTGCCTGCATTTAGCTAATATAGGGTGTAATCATTAGTCCAACAGTTGCAAACGAGAGTTTCTATTGGACAAATTCAGCTATGTTTATCCCCTTTTTGTTCCATTTTGTTCCGTTTGCTTCCTTTTAAGAAACGTTTTTCAACAGATTTGGCGGAATGAACACACCCCTGATCACGCGTAAACACAGTTCACTTTCATAGCAGCCACGTTGTATTCCTTCTCGCATCTCTCCTCCTCTCTCCTCTTCTCTTCGCTTGTGGACTTCAATGCACAACACATTAGCTGTATGTGACCAGGCGAAAAAACCTATCCAAGCAAAACCGCTACACACAGACAACGATCTACACACAGCCTACATCGTTGTCACCATATTAGCTAAAGTAACATCATAATCAGCGTAGCTAATAGAACTAATACGTTAGTAAACCCGCTACAATCATGCAGTAACGTTACAATGTACAGTCAGTAAGCAGTTACACTGGTGGGCCCCGGTGGCAATAAATTAGTAATACCAAAAGCTTACCTTGACTTGGAAGAGTTCCAGTGTTGTGTTGGAAAGTCATAGCCAGCTAGCTAACATAGCATCCCTCTGTTTGAATAGGGTGTTTCAGTAGGCTAAACTAGCTTGCTGCATTTGCTAGCTAAGTAAGTAAGTGTAACTGAAAGTGGAAAAAAAGATCACTCTCTCTCTCTTTCTTTTTCCCTCTTGCTTCTCCTTCATTTTGGAAAAAATGTATCTGTTAAAAACTGTTCAACTATTGTCTTTCTCTCTTTTTGAGTAAACTACTAACCACATTTGAATGTGCTGCAGTGATAGCTAGCTGTAGCTTATGCTTTCAGTACTAGATTCATTCTCTGATCCTTTGATTGGGTGGACAACATGTCAGTTCATGCTGCAAGAGCTCTGATAGGCTGGAGGACGTCCTCCGGAAGTTGTCATAATTACTGTGTAAGTCTATGGAAGGTGGGTGAGAACCATGACTCTCCTAGGTTTTGTATTGAAGTCAATGTACCCAGAGGAGGATGGAAGCTAGCTGTCCTCCGGCTACACCATGGTGCTACCCTATAGAGTGCTGTTGAGGCTACTGTAGACCTTCTTTGCAAAATAGTGTGTTTTAATAACTTATTTGGTGACGTGAATATATTTAGTATAGTTATATCTAAAAATGAAAACTTTTTTAATGTTTTACAATTTAAATTTTTTGGAAATTCACTGAGGAGGATGGTCCTCCCCTTCCTCCTCTGAGGATTCTCCACTGCCTGAATGTGACTAGTTTATTTTTGGATGCAATGTTCAGACATTCACAGAAGTAGTGACAGCATACACAATCATCCAAACCGGAAAATGTAGGCTACATTAGTCCAAGCGCTAACTGAGGAAAGATTGACGTAACACAAGCAGTAATATTTAGATAACTCTCGGCTGACAGAAACCACAGTATGAATTAGCTAATAGCAATTACTATTTATAATTCATCACATCACGGGGAAGGGCTCTCCTCGAAGAGGGAAGTTTGTCCTGCTCAGTAAAGCCTCAAACATAAATTGTCCGCAACACTGAAATGGGCTACTTCTATGTAAATTAATGATGAGACGGAACACACCTCAATACAAACTGTTTTTAGAAATTAAAACTTGTTATAAAATAATTAGAAATTGACAAGTTGAAACATAGCCTATAGATAATTAGCAGGCAGCGCGTGTTAACTGTCCTGTTGCGTAACAATCACATTTTGGAACAGTGAGTGCATTCTGACATCACGTGCATAAATCAACTCACGCTGTTAGAGATATTTGGAACTCACATGTGAAAAGGTTCATCCTACCCTGTGATGTCACAGAGAATCATTTGTAGGAGCTTCCTTCTTATCTTTTCAACCACAGATCATAGAAACTTAACGTTTCCACAGATGTAGACGCTGGTATGGTGCTGGAGACAGTGAAATGAGGTTGAAAAGTGGAGGAATTGCACTTTAACGACACCTGTGAAAATTATTTGATAACTTCTTATTTCAAAGTCTTTATGGATACTAAGGCCTGGATTCAATCCGTATCGCAGAAGTATTGCGTAAGACCCACATTATAGCTCGATTGAAATTTAAAGGCAACGTTCCTGTTTTCGCGGAGACTGCGTTCACGGTAAACAATACATACGTTAACGCAGGTCTTCAGCGAAAACAAACAAGGGTTCTACACGGAACCAAAAAAGTGTTCTCCTACAGGGACAAGCTGAATAACCCTTTACGGTTCTAGGTATCACTTTTACACTCTTCTAGGTAAAGTGTCGAATCATTTATCAAAAGAGTGACCATCATGGTCTCCCAAAAATACGTGGTTAAAACCAGGCAATCTAGATAAGCTAAAAACTGATAGCGATACGTAACGCTTGCTTCATCCCCATTTGTTTTATCAGTGCATCAGGGATAGCCACAGCCACAGCCTTCTACAGTGGGAAGGCGGAGTGTAGAAGGATGAAGCAGCAGCCATGCTGTATGTAACGTTAAACAGGCTTTAAGTCTCTGTTATAGTCTAACAGTCTAACAGGAGTCTGCTACAGCATTCCATTTACAGGTTAATGTGCAACATAAAGCTGTTCCCTTCCCCCTCTGATCAGCGGAGGGCTTTTCAAAGGTGACCTCGTCTATCTCCAGGTAAAAAGCATAGTATTGATCTGTTTTCTCACACATACTGCTAAATTGCTACAGTAACTTTTTTGGAGTTTTGTTTAAAGCCGGCTACATCAATACAGCTCGATGGAGCAGGGGTAGAGTGAAGCTATTATGCTCAACATCCATATTATGGTCTGCGTTCCCAAATGGTACTTTATTCCTTGTACATAGGGCCCAAGGGGGGCTCCGGTCAAAAGTAGTGCGCTACATAGGGAATAGGGTGCAATTTGAGACTCAACCCTGCTCTATATCACGTTCCTCTGCCAGTTACATGCAGCCCATCACAGTGTGGCATTTAATTAGGCTATAGTTTCATTAGAGTGTTGGATGGGAGGCAGCCTCGGCGAAGTCGTGAGAGGTGGTGGGTGTCTCTTCTCAGCCTAAATCCACAGTTCTATTTATAGAGGAGCCTTTGTCTGTATCCAGGACTTATTAGATGTTATTAAATAAAATAAAATCACATTTTATTGTTATCGCAGGTGCAGTGAAATACTTATGTTTCTAGCTCCAACAGTGCAGTAGTACTAACGAAGCAAAACAATACACACAAATACAATAAATACAGAGAAAGGAATTAAGAAATGTCAGAACGAGCAATGTCAGAGTCCAGAATATAAATATACCGTATATATACATACAGTATATATGTATATATATATATATATATAATATATATATATATATATATATATATATATATATATATATATATATATATATATATACACAGTACCGGTCAAAAGTTTGGACACACCTACTCATTCAAGGGTTTTTCTTTATTTTTACCATTTTTTTACATTGTAGAATAATAGTGAAGACATCAGAACTATGAAATAACACATATGGAATCATGTAGTAACCAAAAAAAGTGTTAAACAAATCAAAATATATTTGAGATTTGAGATTTTTCAAATAGCCACCCTTTGCCTTGATGACAGCTTTGCACACTCTTGGCATTCTCTCAACCAGCTTCATGAGATAGTCACCTGGAATGCATTTACATTAACAGGTGTGCCTTCTTAAAAGTTAATTTGTGGAATTTATTTCCTTCTTAATGCGTTTGAGCCAATCAGTTGTGTTGTGACAAGGTAGCGGGGGTATACAGAAGATAGCCCTATTTGGTAAAAGACCAAGTCCATATTATGCCAAGAACAGCTCAAATAAGCAAAGAGAAACGACAGTCCATCATTACTTTAAGACATGAAGGTCAGTCAATACAGAACATTTCAAGAACTTTGAACGTTTCTTCTAGTGCAGTCGCAAAAACCATCAAGCGCTATGATTGTCACGAACGTCTACTAAGTGAGTGGACCAAGGCGCAGCGTGCGATACGAACATGACTTTATTAAATTAAAGTACTCAATACAAAACAACAAACAATGACGAATCGTGAAGTCCTCAGTTACAATGACTGATACGGAACAAAAACCCACAACACTAAGGTGAACACTGACAGTATAAATATGGCTCCCAATCAGAGATAACGAGCCGACAGCTGACACTCGTTACCACTGATTGGGAGTCACACGACCAAACAAGGAAACACAACCAAATACAACACAACCAATACCAAACACAACCAAATGAACACACCCTGGCTCAAAATACACAGTCCCGGAGCCAGAGCGTGACAGTACCCCCCCCTAAAGGCGCGGACTCCGACCGCGCCTACACCCCAAATAGGGGAGGGCTGGGTGGGTGTTGCTCCTCGGAGGCGGCTCCGGCTCCGGGCTTGACCACCACCCTACTACAATCCCCCCGTAGTGCCCCCAGTCCGATCTGACCCAGTAGGCTGGATCAGGACTGCCGAAGCGCACCCCTGGCTTGGCGCGTGAGGCAGGAATGGACCGGACCTGGCAGACGATACGCACCCTTTGCATGGTGCGTGGAGCCGGAACAGGCCTCACCAGGCTGAAGACTCGCATCCCTGGCTTGGTGCGAGTAGCAGGAATGGGCTGAATCCGGCTGACGACTCGCACCCTTGGCTTGGTGCGAGTAGCAGGAATGGGCTGAATCCGGCTGACGACTCGCACCCTTGACTTGGTGCGAGTAGCAGGAATGGGCTGAATCCGGCTGACGACTCGCACCCTTGACTTGGTGCGAGTGGCAGGAACAGGCTGAATCCGGCTGACGACTCGCACCCTTGGCTTGGTGCGAGTGGCAGGAACAGGCCGGGTTGGGCCGGCGACGCACACCGTGGACCTAGTGCGTGGAGCAGGGACGGGCTGGACCAGGCTGACGACTCGCACCCTTGGCTTGGTGCGAGTAGCAGGAACGGGCTGGACCAGGCCGACAACGCACACCGTAGGCTTTGTGCGTAGAGCAGGGACAGGCCGGGCTGGGCTGGCGACGCACACCGTAGGCTTTGTGCGTGGAGCAGGGACAGGCCGGGCTGGGCTGGCGACGCACACCGTAGGCTTTGTGCGTGGAGCAGGAACAGGCCGGGCTGGGCTGGCGACGCACACTGTAGGCTTTGTGCGTGGAGCAGGAACAGGCCGGGCTGGGCTGGCGACGCACACCGTAGGCTTTGTGCGTGGAGCAGGAACAGGCCGGGCTGGGCTGGCGACGCACACCGTAGGCTTTGTGCGTGGAGCAGGAACAGGCCGGGCTGGGCTGGCGACGCACACCGTCTTTCACGCCGTGCCTCAACTACTTCCCTCCCTCTACTCGCCAATGGCTCCCGTAATCCGGTAGCCTTCTCTCCACGTCTCCCTGTGGCAGCCTCCTGCTGCCCAGCCGCCCAAGCCATGTGCCCCCCCCAAAAAACGTTTTGGGGTTGCCTCTCGTCCTTCCGACGATGGCCCTGCTGACGCCGTTGCTCCTCTCTCAGTCGCCTCTCCACTGTTTTACTCCATGGCCGGCGATCCATCCCATCCAGGATTTCCTCCCAAGTCCAAGACCCTTTACCATCCAAAATCTCCTCCCATGTCCAGACCCTTGGCTCCTGGACACGCTGCTTGGTCCTGGTACGGTGGGTTTTTCTGTCACGAACGTCTACTAAGTGAGTGGACCAAGGCGCAACGTGCGATACGAACATGACTTTATTAAATTAAAGTACTCAATACAAAACAACAAACAATGACGAATCGTGAAGTCCTCAGTTACAATGACTGATACGGAACAAAAACCCACAACACTAAGGTGAACACTGACAGTATAAATATGGCTCCCAATCAGAGATAACGAGCCGACAGCTGACACTCGTTACCACTGATTGGGAGTCACACGACCAAACAAGGAAACACAACCAAATACAACACAACCAATACCAAACGCAACCAAATGAACACACCCTGGCTCAAAATACACAGTCCCGGAGCCAGAGCGTGACCATGATGAAACTGGCTCTCATGAGGACCGCCACAGGAATGGAAGACCCAGAGTTACCTCTGCTGCAGAGGATAAGTTAATTAGAGTTACCAGCCACAGAAATTGCAGCCCAAATAAATGCTTCACAGAGTTCAAGTAACAGACACATCTCAACATCAACTGTTCAGAGGAGACTGTGTGAATCAGGCCTTCATGGTCTAATTGATGCAAAGAAACCACTACTAAAGGAGAACCAATAAAAGGAAGAGACGTGCTTGGGCCAAGAAACACGAGCAATGGACATTAGACCGGTGAAAATGTGTCCTTTGGCCTGGTCTCCAAATTTGAGATGTTTGGTTCCATCCGCCGTGGTATTGTGAGACGCGGTGTGGGTGAACGGATGATCTCTGCATGTGTATTTCCCACCGTAAAGCATGGATGAGGAGGTGTGATGGTGTGGGGGTGCTTTGCTGCTGACACTCCATACACACCAATACAGTTGTGAAGAGGGCACGACAAAGCCTATTCCCCCTCAGGAGACTGAAAAGATTTGGCATGGGTCCTCAGATCCTCAAAAAGTTATACAGCTGCACCATCGAGAGCATCATGACTGGTTGCATCACCGCCTGGTATGGCAACTGCTCGGCCTCCGACCGCAAGGCACTGCAGAGGGTCGTGCGTACGGCCCAGTACAGTCGTGGTCAAAAGTTTTGAGAATGACACAAGTATCGGTCTTCACAAAGTTTGCTTCTTCACTGTTATGAGATAGTTTTGTCAGATGTTACTATTGTATACTGAAGTATAATTACAAGCATTCCATAAGTGTCAAAGGTTTTTATTGACAATTACATTAAGTTTATGCAAAGAGTCAATATTTACAGTGTTGACCCTTCTTTTTCAAGACCTCTGCAATCCGCCCTGGCATGCTGTCAATTAACTTCAGGGCCACATCCTGACTGATGGCAGCCCATTCTTGCATAATCAATGCTTGGAGTTTGTCAGAATTTGTGGGTTTTTGTTTGTCCACCCGCCTCTTGAGGATCGACCACAAGTTATCAATGGGATTAAGGTCTGGGGAGTTTCCTGGCCATGGACCCAAAATGTCGATGTTTTGTTCCCCGAGCCACTTAGTTATCACTTTTGCCTTATGGCAAGGTGCTCCATCATGCT
Source organism: Coregonus ussuriensis (assembly GCA_031479575.1). Lineage (NCBI taxonomy): Eukaryota > Metazoa > Chordata > Actinopteri > Salmoniformes > Salmonidae > Coregonus > Coregonus ussuriensis. The sequence goes on along the minus strand of CM062473.1, from coordinate 103,918,792 downwards.
GGAAAAGGCATTGGTCATCACCAAACTGTTCTTGGATGGTTGGGAGAAGTTGCTCTCGGAGGATGTATTGATACCATTCTTTATTCATGGATGTGTTTTTAGGCAAAATTGTGAGTGAGCCCACTCCCTTGGCTGAGAAGCAACCCCACACATGAATGGTCTCAGGATGCTTTACTGTTGAGATGACACAGGACTGATGGTAGCGCTCACCTTGTCTTCTCTGGACAAGGTGTTTTCCGGATGCCCCAAACAATCGGAAAGTGGATTCATCAGAACAATGATTTAAATGACAATGATTTCAAACACCACCCTCCTTTTAAAGCTTCCAGTCTGTTATTCTAACTCAATCAGCATGACATAGTGATCTCAAGCCTTGTCCTCGTCAACACTCTCACCTGTGTTAACGAGAGAATCACTGACATGATGGCAGCTGGTCCTTTTGAGGCAGGGCTGAAATGCAGTGGAAATGTTTTTTGGGGATTAAGTTCATTTTCATGGCAAAGAGTGACTTTGCAATTAATTGATCCAGGCTCTGTCGTAGCCGGCCGCGACCGGGAGACCCATGGGGCGGCGCACAATTGGCCCAGCGTCGTCCAGGGTAGGGGAGGGAATGACCGGCAGGGGATGTAGCTCAGTTGGTAGAGCATGGCGTTTGCAACACCAGGGTTGTGGGTTTGATAAAATAATATATGTGCTAACTGTAAGTCGCTCTGGATAAGAGCGTCTGCTAAATGACTAAAATGTAAATGTAAATGTAATTGCAATTCATCTGATCACTCTTCATGACAATCTGGAGTATATACAAATTGCCATCATCAAAACTGAGGCAGCAGACTTTGTGAAAATGAGTATTTGTGTCATTCTCCAAACTTTTGACCACGACTGTACATCACTGGGGCCAAGCTTCCTGCAATCCAGGACCTCTATACCAGGCGGTGTCAGAGGAAGGCCCTACACATTTTCAAAGACTCCAGCCACCCTAGTCATAGACTGTTCTCTCTTCTACCGCGCCAAGTCTAGGTCCAAAAGGCTTCTTAACAGCTTCTACCCCCCAAGCCATAAGACTCCTGAACAGCTAATCATGGCTACCCGGACTATTTGCATTGACCCCCCACCCCACCCCATCCCCACCCCCTCTTTTACGCTGCTGCTACTCTGTTTATTATTTATGCATAGTCAATTTAACTCTACCCAAATGTACATATTACCTCAATTCCCTGGACTAACCGGTGCCCCCAAACATTGACTCTGTACCGGTACCCCCTGTATATAGACTCCCTGCTGTTATTTTATTTTACTGCTGCTCTTTAATTATTTGCTATTTTCTTTCTTATTTTTCTTGAACTTCTCTTAAAACTGCATTGTTGGTTAAGGGCTTGTAAGCATTTCACTGTAAGGTCTACACCTGTTGTATTCGGCGCATGTGGCAAATTACATTTGATTCGATTTGATTTGATTTTGTCTGTGATTTATTTAGAATTCAAGGCACACTCAACCACCATGGCTACCACAGCATTCTGCAGTGATACTCCATCCCATCTGGTTTGGGCTTAGTGGGACTATCATTTGTTTTTTCAACAGGACAATGACCTAACACACCTCCAGGCTGTGTAAGGGCTATTTTACCAAGAAGGAAAGTGATTGAGTGCTGCATCAGATGACCTGGCCTCCACAATCCCCCAACATCAACCCAAATGAGATGGTTTAGGATGAGTCGGACCGCAGAGTGAAGGAAAAGCAGCCAACAAGTGCTCAACATAAAAAACAAACATCAAATTGATCAGAAATACAGTGTAGACATTGTTAATGTTGTAAATGGCTATCGTAGCTGGAAACAGCTGATTTCTAATGGAATATCTATATAGGCGTACAGAGGCCCATTATCAAAAACCATCAGTCCTGTTACAATGGAAAGTTGTCTTTGCTAATCCAAATTAATCATTTTAAACCATTAGAAAACCCTTTTGTAATTACAGTGGGGGAAAAAAGTATTTAGTCAGCCACCAATTGTGCAAGTTCTCCCACTTAAAAAGATGAGAGAGGCCTGTAATTTTCATCATAGGTACACGTCAACTATGACAGACAAAATGAGGGAAAAAAATCCATAAAATCACATTGTAGGTTTTTAATGAATTTATTTGCAAATTATGGTGAAAAATAAGTATTTGGTCAATAGCAAAAGTTTCTCAATACTTTGTTATATACGCTTTGTTGGCAATGACACATGTCAAACGTTTTCTGTAAGTCTTCACAAGGTTTTCACACACTGTTGCTGGTATTTTGCAGCCCCAAAGCATGATGTTTCCACCCCCATGCTTCACAGTAGGTATGGTGTTCTTTGGATGCAACTCAGCATTCTTTGTCCTCCAAACATGACGAGTTGAGTTTTTACCAAAAAGTTCTATTTTGGTTTCATCTGACCATATGACATTCTCCCAATCCTCTTCTGGATCATCCAAATGCACTCTAGGAAACTTCAGACGGGCCTGGACATGTACTGGCTTAAGCAAGGGGACACGTCTGGCACTGCAGGATTTGAGTCCCTGGCGGCGTAGTGTGTTACTGATGGTAGGCTTTGTTACTTTGGTCCCAGCTCTCTGCAGGTCATTCACTAGGTCCCCCCGTGTGGTTCTGGGATTTTTGCTCACCGTTCTTGTGATCATTTTGACCCCACAGGGTGAGATCTTGCGTGGAGCCCCAGATCGAGGGAGATTATCAGTGGTCTTGTATGTCTTTCATTTCCTAATAATTGCTACCACAGTTGATTTCTTCAAACCAAGCTGCTTACCTATTGTAGATTCAGTCTTCCCAGCCTGGTGCATGTCTACAATTTTGTTTTTGGTGTCCTTTGACAGCTCTTTGGTCTTGGCCATAGTGGAGTTTGGAGTGTGACTGTTTGAGGTTGTGGATAGGTGTCTTTTATACTGACAACAAGTTCAAACAGGTGCATTAATACAGGTAACGAGTGGAGGACAGAGGAATCTCTTAAAGAAGAAGTTACAGGTCTGTGAGAGCCAGAAATTTTGCTTGTTTGTAGGTGACCAAATACTTATTTTCCACCATAATTTGCAAATAAATTCATAAAAAATCCTACAATGTGATTTTCTGGATATTTTTTTCTCAATTTGTCTGTCATAGTTGACATGTACCTATGATGAAAATTACAGGCCTCTCTCATCTTTTTAAGTGGGAGAACTTGCACAATTGGTGGCTGACTAAATACTTTTTTTCCCCACTGTATGTTAGCACAGCTGAAAACAGTTGTGCTGATTAAAGAAGCAATACAACTGGGCTTCTTGAGACTAGTTGAGTATCTGGAGCATCAGCAATTGTGGGTTCGATTACAGGCTCAAAATGGCCAGAAACAAATAACTTTCTTCTGAAACTCGTCAGTCTATTCTTGTTCTGAGAAATGAAGGTTATTCCATGCGAGAAATTGCCAAGAAACTGAAGATCTCGTACAACGCTGTGTACTACTCCCTTCACAGAACAGTGCAAACTGGCTCTAACCAGAATAGAAAGAGGAGTGGGAGGCCCCGGTGCACAACTGAGCATGAGGACAAATACATTAGAGTGTCTAGTTTGAGAAACAGACGCCTCACAGGTCCTCAACTGGCAGCTTCATTAAATAGTACCCGCAAAACACCAGTCTCATCGTCAACAGTGAAGAGGCGACTCCGGGATGCTGACCTTCTAGGCAGAGTTGCAAAGAAAAAGCCGTATCTCAGACTGCCCATCTTAATCTTTTCTTTTTATTGGCCAGTCTGAGATATTGCTTTTTCTTTGCAACTCTGCCTTGAAGGTCAGCATCCTGGAGTCGCCTCTTAACTGTTGACGTTGAGACTGGTGTTTTGCGGGTACTATTTAATGAAGCTGCCAGTTGAGGACCTGTGAGGCGTCTTGTCCAGTAGGATAGGGCAGTGTGCAGTGCGATGGCAATTGCATCATCTGTGGATCTATTGGGGAGGTATGCCAATTGAAGTTTGTCTAGGGTGTCGGGTAACGTGTGATATGATCCTTAACTAGCCTCTCAAAGCACTTCATGATGACATAAGTGAGTGCTACGGGGCGATAGTCATTTAGTTCAGTTACCTTTGCCTTCTTGGGTACAGGAACAAAGGTGCTCATCTTGAATAATTACGGAGAACAGACTGGGATAGGGAGAGATTGAAAATGTCTGTAAACACTCCGGCCAGCTGGTGTGCACATGCTCTAAGAACGCGGCTTGGGATGCTGTATGAGCAGGTAGCCTTGTGAGGGTTAATACACTGACATGTCTTACTCAAGTCGGCTACGGAGAACGAGAGCTCACAGTCCTCGAAGCGGGCGAAGAAGTTGTTTAGCTTGTCCGGGAGCGAGGCGTCACGACGTCCACGCTGTGCCTGGCTTTCCCTTTATAGTCTGTGATTGTCTGGAGTTCCTGCCACGTACGTCTTGTGTCTGAGTCGTTGAATTGAGTCTCCACTTTCTCCCTGTACTGTCGTTTTGCCTCTTTGATTGCCTAACCGAGGGCATAGCTGGACTGTTTGTAAACGTCCATGTTCCCAGTCACCTTGCCATGGTTAAATGCAGTGGTTCACGCTTTAAGTTTTGCGCGAATCTATCCATCGTCACAGTCGGAACAACATCCTCTATCCACTTCCTGATGAACTCAGTCACCGAGTCAGTGTATACGTCAATACTATTCTCAGAGACAACCAGGAACATAACCCAGTCCACGTGATCAAAATAGTCTTGACGCATAGATTCCGATTGGTCAGACCAATATTGAACAGTTCTTATTACCGGTACGTCCTGTATACGTTTCTGCTTATAGGAGGGGAGTAGGAGAATGGATAAGCGATCTGATTTGTTGAAGGGCGGGCGGGGGAGGGCCTTGTAGCCGTCCCGGAAGGGGGAGTAGCAATTGTCAAGAGTACTCGATGGGTGAGTAGCACAGGAGATGTGTTGATAAAACTTTGGTAGCGTTTTCCTCAGATTTGCTTTATTAAAGTCCCCAGCTACAATAAAATGCAGCCTCAGGATATGCGGTTTCCAGTTTGCACCAACTCCAGTGTAGTTCCTAGAGAGCCGCCGTGGTGTCAGCTTGGGTGGGAATAAACACGTCCGTGATGATGACCGAAGTGGATTACTGGAGGTGGAAAACATGCATCCAGGACTGGTTAGATATTAGTATTACTTGAGATGGAAAACTTTGGTAGTTCTAATTTCTGGTACAATAATCCAGACGGACTATGACCAAAAACTCAAGCTATATGTATTGCAGCTGCAAAGACACACATACAGTACATGTCACCTCCTTGTATTTCTATGAAAAAAACAATAATTCTCTGTTGCTGGGCAAGATCTGAGTCCGTTCCTCCTGTTGGTTTTATCGTGGCCCAGCCTGAGCCCGGATCCTTCATACTCCTCCCTGCCTTTCACAGGGCTTCTTATCAGGCAGGAGAGTACACATTCCTACAGTCTACTGTAGTACACTAAATAATTACACTTCTCATACACAAAGAGCTTAGACCTGAGACTACGTTCAATCTCTAAGAATATATAAAAACAATACATTCATACCAAGAGTATATAATGATATTAAACAGTAAAGATATTAGACAGTGTTATAGAACAGTAATTATGATCTATTATCTCTAACGCCTATTCAACCCTTCTTGAATCAATATTGCACTCGGAGACAGGCCCCCTTTGTACTTTCCCCCTGCCCAAATACCGTGCACATAGATCATTCCTTCTAACCCATAACAACAATAATTACTACTGCTAGGCTAATTACACAATTATAAACAGACTAAATCGGGCTCAAGTCAAATAGTATCTAACAGCATGTATACAGGACTGATTAGATATTAGTGCTGGAGATGTAAAGCATGTATCCAGGCCTGATTAGATATTATTACTGGAGATGGAAAGGTTATTCATCAGCCCTTTAGCCAGCCGTTTGCTGTAGGATACCTGGGCTGCGTCCCAAATGGCACCCTATTCCCTATTTAGTGCACTACGTTTGACCAGAGCACATATGGGCAAAACTAGTGCACTAAATAGAGAATAGGATACCATTTGGGACTTCAAACAACCCTACTCACAATGTAGTGGTTAATTAGCCGTGGATTGGCTGTGGAGTTCCTCTGTTTATCTTCTACCATGACCTTTCGATGAGAAGTTCACTTATTTGTGGTGTTCTGGGATTATCTGCAGCGCAAGGAAGGTATTTTGTGTGGCTCGGTTGGTAGAGCGTGGTGTTTGAAACATCAAGGTTGTAGGTTCAGTTCCTGCTGGGGCCACCCTCGCACTCCTGTAAGAAAAAAAAAAACCTCTTTATTCATACAACAACCGAAAGAGTTCAAAGCTGCATGAAAACAACAAGCAGAGTGTATCGTTTAACTAGAGCTGCCTCCCTGCCTACATTTACATTCACGGCATTTAGCAGACGCTCTTATCCAGAGCGACTTACAAATAGGTGCATTCACCTTATAGCCAGTGGGATCACCACTTCACAATGTTTTTCTTTTAAAACATTTTTTTTTGGGTTGGGGTAAGGGGGGGGTAGAAGGATTACTTTATCCTATCCCAGGTATTCCTTAAAGAGGTGGGGTTTCAAATGTCTCCGGAAGGTGGTGAGTGACTCCGCTGTCCTGGCGTCGTGAGGGAGCTTGTTCCACCATTGGGGTGCCAGTGCAGCGAACAGTTTTGACTGGGCTGAGCGGGAACTGTGCTTCCGCAGAGGTAGGGGAGCCAGCAGGCCTGAGGTGGATGAACGCAATGCCCTCGTTTGGGTGTAGGGACTGATCAGAGCCTGAAGGTACGGAGGTGCCGTTCCCCTCACAGCTCCGTAGGCAAGCACCATGGTCTTGTAGCAGATGCGAGCTTCAACTGGAAGCCAGTGGAGTGTGTGGAGGAGCGGGGTGACGTGAGAGAACTTGGGAAGGTTGAACACCAGACGGGCTGCGGCATTCTGGATGAGTTGTAGGGGATTAATGGCACAGGCAGGGAGCCCAGCCAACAGCGAGTTGCAGTAATCCAGACGGGAGATGACAAGTGCCTGGATTAGGACCTGTGCCGCTTCCTGTGTAAGGCAGGGTCGTACTCTCCGAATGTTGCAGAGCATGAACCTACAGGATCGGGTCACCGCCTTGATGTTAGCGGAGAACGACAGGGTGTTGCCTAAAAGCCCATTCTATGTATAACTCTATAATGAACTATTCATGAACACGAAAAACAGATTTCTTTGGTGTGTTTATTTTTTTGCCTGGAATTTACTCCATTCCCTGTTATGTGTTCTGAGGCTAGCATAAAACATAAAAATAATCATGTTTTCATGAAAAGGTACGTCACAGTTTAGAAAGTGTGTAGGGGTTAGATATCTCTCCACCCCTCATCTAACACGCTCTGTTTCCAAAATGTGGCACAAACTCTTCCTGTTCCTTTCCAGGAATCTGAACGTAAACTGGTCTTACTGCTAGACAGGACCTAATAGAGAATGGGGAAATGTACCCCTGGAGTCCCGGTCTGTACCCAAAATGGCACCCTAATCCCTAGGGCACTACTTTTGACCAGGGCCCATAAGTGCACTGTCACAGTTGCTGGGAAACAGAATGTGAAGTTGATTGGTCCGTATGGACCTGTAGCAGTGAAGCAAGCAGAGGGAGCGGCTCCTCTCACGTGAAGAGCAAAGCCGCGGCTCAAATGGCACCCCTATTCACTTTATAGTGTACTGCTTTTTTACCAGGGCCCATAGGAATCTGGACAAAAGTAGTGCACTATAAAGGGAATAAGGGTGCCATTTGGGGACGCAGACCCGGCTTATAGGACTCCTGGGTTTCATAATTGGCCAACTTAGATGGCCCAAATGACTTCACATGTAACACTTTCAGAGTGTAATATTCTCCCAGAGAAAATGGAATATACAAAGTGTGATTGATTCCAATAGAGCAACATTCTTATTCAATCGATAGGAGAATATATATATATATATATATATATATATATATATATATATATATATATATAGCATATATAGTGTATATATAGTGTATATATAGTGTATGTATAGTGTATACATATTGTATGTATAGTGCATATATAGTGTATACATAGTGTATGTATAGTGTACATATAGTGTATACATAATGTATGTATAGTGTACATATAGTGTATACATAGTGTATGTATAGTGTACATATAGTGTATACATAGTGTACACATAATGTACATATAGTGTACGCATAGTGTATATATAGTGTATATAGTGTATATATAGTGTATATATAGTGTATATATAGTGTATATAGTGTATATAGTGTATATATAGTGTATATAGTGTATATATAGTGTATATATAGTGTATATAGTGTATATATAGTGTATATATAGTGTATATATAGTGTATATATAGTGTATATATAGTGTATATATAGTGTATATAGTGTATATATAGTGTATATATAGTGTATATAGTGTATATATAGTGTATATATAGTGTATATAGTGTATATATAGTGTATATAGTGTATATATAGTGTATATATAGTGTATATAGTGTATATATAGTGTATATATAGTGTATATAGTGTATATATAGTGTATATAGTGTATATAGTGTATATATAGTGTATATAGTGTATATAGTGTATATAGTGTATATATAGTGTACACTACCAGTCAAAAGTTTGGACATCATGTATTAACCAAAAAAGTGTGAAACAAATCAAAATATATTTTATATTTGAGATCATCAAGGACCTCAGCCAACCGAGCCACGGCCCGTTCACTCCGCTACCATCTAGATGGCGGAGACAGTACAGGTGCATCAAAGCTGGGACAGAGAGACTGGAAAAACAGCTTCTACAGTATCTCCAGACCATCAGACTATTAAACAGTCTCCACTAGCCGGCCTCCGCCCAGGACTCTGCCCTGAACTTAGTCACTGTTACTAGCCGGTTACCTCCCGGTACTCTACACTGCACCTTAGAGACTGCTGCCCTATGTACGTAGTCATTTAACACTGGTCGTTTTAATAATGTTTACATGCTGTTTTACCTACTTCATACACTGAGTATTTCAAACATTAGGAACACCTTCCTAATACTGAGTTGCACCCCCCCCCCCCCCCCCCCCCCCTCTCCTCTTGAAGGAGTTCACACATATGTTGAGCACTTGTTGGCTGCTTTTCCTTCACTCTGCGGTCCGACTCATCCCAAACCATCTCATTTGGGTTGAGGTCGGGGGATTGTGGAGGCCAGGTCATCTGATGCAGCACTCAATCACTTTCCTTCTTGGTAAAATAGCCCTTACACAGCCTGGAGGTGTGTTGGGTCATTGTCCTGTTGAAAAACAAATGATAGTCCCACTAAGCCCAAACCAGATGGGATGGAGTATCACTGCAGAATGCTGTGGTAGCCATGGTGGTTGAGTGTGCCTTGAATTCTAAATAAATCACAGACAAAATCAAATCAAATCGAATCAAATGTAATTTGCCACATGCGCCGAATACAACAGGTGTAGACCTTACAGTGGAATGCTTACAAGCATTCTAAATAAATCACAGACAGTGTCAGCAGCAAAGCACCCCCACACCATCATTCCTCCTCCTCCATGCTTTATGGTGGGAACTACACATGCAGAGATCATCCGTTCACCCACACCGCGTCTCACAAAGCCACGGCTGTTGGAACAAAAATCTCCAATTTGGAGACCAGACCAAGGGACGAATTTCCACCGGTCTAATGTCCATTGCTCATGTTTCTTGACCCAAGCAAGTCTCTTCTTTTTATTGGTGTCCTTTAGTAGTGGTTTCTTTGCAGAATCGACCATGAAGGCCTGATTCACACAGTCCCCTCTGAACAGTTGATGTTGAGATGTGTCTGTTACTTGAACTCTGTGAAGCATTTCTTTGGGCTGGAATTTCTGAGGCTGGTAACTCTAATGAACTTATCACTTATCCTCTGCAGCAGAGTTAACTCTGGGTCTTCCATTCCTGTGGAGGTCCTCATGAGAGCCAGTTTCATCATAGCGTTTCATGGTTTTTGCGACTGCTCTTGAAGAAACATTCAAATTTCTTGAAATGTTCCGTATTGACTGACCTTCATGTCTTAAAGTAATGATGGACTGTTGTTTCTCTTTGCTTATTTGAGCTGTTCTTGGCATAATATGGACTTGGTCTTTTACCAAATGGGGCTATCTTCTGCATACCCCACTATCTTGTCACAACACAACTGATCGGCTCAAACGCATTAAGAAGGAAATAAATTCCACAAATTAACTTTTAAGAAGGTACACTTGTTAATTTAAATGCATTCCAGGTGACTATCTCATGCAGCTAGTTGAGAGAATACCAAGAGAGTGCAAAGCTGTCATCAAGGCAAAGGGTGGCTATTTGAAGAATCTCAAATATATTTAGAATTTTTTAACACTACAAATTCCATATATCCCCTCTAGTCTACCCCCCCCACGGCAGCATACACCTGTGGTTTAGATACCATCAAGATGTGAGTATTACATTTTAGTCATTTAGCAGACGCTCTTATCCAGAGCAACTATGGTTATGTGCCTTGCTCAAGGGCACATCGACAGATTTTTCACCTAGTTGGCTCGGGGATTAGAACCAGCGACCTTTCGGTTACTGACGCTTTTAACCACTAAGCTACCTGCCGCCAGTATTGTTGCTGTCTCCTCTAGTCTATCCCCCCACGGCAGCAGACACCTGTGGTTTAGATACCAGCAAGATGTGAATATTGCGGTCGTCTGTAGCTCAGCTGGTAGAGGCACGGCGCTTGTAACGCTCAGGGTGGTGGGTTCGATCCCCGGGACCACCCATACACAAAAATGTATGCACGCATGACTGTAAGTCACTTTGGATAAAAGCGTCTGCTAAATGGCGTATTATTATTATATTGTTACTGTCTCCTCTGGTCTATCCCTCTTTGACAGCAGACACCTGTGGTTTAGATAACAACAAGATGTAAATATTGTTCCTGTAGCTTTAGGTTTATTCTCCGCTGAATCAGACACCGAAGGAACTAGGCCCAGGGTATCGTATTGTTTGCAGCAGACAATGTTACATTAAACCCCTCCACAGCTTCCACAACACTCATCAATTTTTCTGTTTACTCTGGCTCATCTGCATCTGGTATTTGTCAGGGATTGTCCCCCTAAAGCACATGGCTCACATATGGCAAGTGCCAGTTAGTTCAAACGGAATTAGCTTCCAATTCAACAGAAAAGTGTTAATTAAACGTGTTCTCTTTGAGGCCTGTTGTGTGTTGCTCATTGATTGGGAACAGATACATTTGCCTTGCTCTCGAAAACACATATTTTTCCACTTGTGGATTACCCCCCAGAAGACCAACTGTGTGGAGTGCGTGGGGGAGTGCTACGATGAGATGGTTGTGGCCTAGTATGTCTGACAAACCATGAACAGGAAGTGTTATCCATCCCCTGTGCGTCTCAGAAAGACTCCCCCCCCACCCCCCCTCCTCCAGGGCAAGCTTTAAGTTCTCCCATATATTAGTGAGAGAGAAGGGAGGAGAGGAGAGACTCATCCCTGAGTAGGTTGGTTGTGCTGATCCATTTCTACTGAACAAACAAAGGCTCTCAGCGTTATTATCCCTGCTTTGTTGAGGCACAATATTCTACTACAGGCAGATAGGAGTGGAGAGGAAGTAAATCACTCAGCAAAACAAAGATTTAGATTTCCCTGAAGAAAAGTGATAACCATGCTTGACTAACCAGTTTATTAGCCTGTAGAAATAAGAGGTGTAGAGGAGATGAATAGTGGCAGGGAATGTGTGCCAAACTGCACCCTATTCCCTATAGGACTCTGGTCAAAAGTAGTGCACTATATATAGGGAAAAGGGAATATAGGACTCTGGTCAAAAATAGTGCACTATATAGGGAATATAGGACTCTGGTCAAAAGTAGTGCACTATTTAGGGAATAGTGAATATAGGACTCTGGTCAAAAGTAGTGCACTATATAGGGAATAGGGAATATAGGACTCTGGTCAAAAATTGTGCACTATATAGGGAATATAGGATTCTGGTCAAAAGTAGTGCACTATATAGGGAATATGGTGCAATTGTATGATGCAGACAGGGTTCACTTGAAAGGAAGGAGCTCTATGTGTTGTAAAACGTGTTTGTTTGGCTGTAATAGGGTATTGCAGCACCATTACAGCTCCATGTTGTTGTTTCAGCACCACAACACAGTGGACAGCTCCATGTTGTTGTTTCAGCACCACAACACAGTGGACAGCTCCATGTTGTTGTTTCAGCACCACAACACAGTGGACAGCTCCATGTGGTTGTTTCAGCACCACAACACAGTGGACAGCTCCATGTTGTTGTTTCAGCACCACAACACAGTGGACAGCTCCATGTTGTTGTTTCAGCACCACAACACAGTGGACAGCTCCACGTTGTTGTTTCAGCACCACAACACAGTGGACAGCTCCAACGCTTTTATTCGGCACCCCACAACAACATCGGACAGCTCCAACGCTTTCTTTCAGCACCACGACACAGTGGACAGCTCCATATAAAACATTCAGCACCACAGCACAAAGAGCACAAAGGACAGCGTCATAGTGTTCTGATTCTATTCTCAATCTGTACACTTCCATTTTGAATTGATGTCGTTTCATTTCCTGATGCATAACTGACTTCAAACAAACACTACTGAAATTAAGTGAGTTTTAGATTCTCATTCTGTTATTGATCTGTACAGCCAAAGTCACGAGCTAGGCAGCTGCTGATCAGCAGACAGGTAGTGAATGAGTTGGGCCACTCACATACAGGCTTTTGTAGTGGTAGCTTAAGATATTTTTCTCCCCTGGATTTCCGGGCACACTTCTGAAAGAGGGAGAAGGAGAGACTTCCTGGTTCTGTGGTCAAGTGGAGGCCACTGTCTGTGTGAATTATTTCAGTCAGGAAGTAGAGATCAGACAGACAGGAAGACAGAGATTCACGTTGTGCAGGCCTTTGTTAAAGATATTCCTTTGAAGATGGTAGCTTTTTAAGTTGTGATATGAAATCGTTCTTGTCTGGTTTCAAACCCCTGTTGAATATATAATTCAATGAGCTTGTTTCAAGATACAAAGTCTACAGAGGAGTCCCCAAAACAAAAGGCGGTGTCACATTTTTTATTCATTTAGAGCATCGGGATGTTGAAGATGTTACAGAGAGATGTTCTCCTTAAATGTTTAATCAGTGACTATCATAAACAGTCACCCTCCTTTGATTTCTTGACATTGTATTATTTTAAAAAGTGGGATTAAAATGTATTTAATTGTCATTTTTTTGTCAATGACCTACACAAAATACTCTCTAATTTAAAAGCGGAAGAAATATTATTTACACTACTGTTCAAACGTTTTAGAACACCTACTCATTCAAGGGTTTTTCTTTATTTGTACTATTTTCTACATTGTATAATAATAGTGAAGACATCAAAACTATGAAATAACATATTTGGAATCATGTAGTAACGAAAAAAGTTATTTTTGAGATTCTTCAAATAGCCACGCTTTGCCTTGATGAAAGCTTTGCACACTCTTGGCATTCTCTCAACCAGCTTCACCTGGAATGCTTTCCAACAGCCTTGAAGGAGTTCCCACATATGCTGAGCACTTGTTGGCTGCTTTTCCTTCACTCTGCGGTCTGACTCATCCCAAACCATCTCAATTGGGTTGAGGTAAGGGGATTTTGGAGGCCAGGTCATCTGATGCAGCACTCCATCACTCTCCTTCTTGGTAAAATAGCCCTTATACAGCCTGGAGTTGTGTTGGGTCATTGTCCTGTTGAAAAACAAATGATAGTCCCACTAAACCAAACCAGAAAATTTGCGTTTTTATCAGCTTGGAAAATTCCAGAAAATGATGTCATAGCTTTAGAAGCTTCTGATAGGCTAATTGACATCATTTGAGTCAATTGGAGGTATACCTGTGGATGTATTTCAAGGCCTACCTTCAACCTCAGTGCCTCTTTGCTTGACATCATGGGAAAATCAAAAGAAATCAGCCAAGACCTCCCAAAAAATCTGTAGACCTCCACAAGACTGGTTCATCCTTGGAAGCAATTTCCAAATGCCTGAAGGTACCATGTTCATCTGTACAAACAATAGTATGCAAGTATAAACACCATTGGACCATGCAGCCGTCATACCGCTCAGGAAGGAGACACGTTCTGTCTCCTAGAGATTAAAGTACTTTGGTGCGAAAAGTGCAAATCATTCCCAGAACAACAGCAAAGGACCTTGTGAAGATGCTGGAGGAAACAGGTACAAAAGTACCTATATCCACAGTAAAACAAGTCCTATATCAACATAACCTGAAAGGCCGCTCAGCAAGGAAGAAGCCACTGCTCCAAAACCGCCATAAAGAAGCCAGACTACGGTTTGCAACTGCACATGGGGACAAAGATCGTACTTATTGGAGAAATGTTCTCTGGTCTGATGAAACAAAAATATAACTGTTTGGCCATAATGCTGATCGTTATGTTTGGAGGAAAAAGGGGGTTCTTGCAAGCCGAAGAACACCATCCCAACCATGAAGCACGGGGGTGGCAGCATCATGCTGTGGGGGTGCTTTGCTGCAGGAGGGACTGGTGCACTTCACAAAATAGATGGCATCATGAGGAAGGAAAATTATGTGGATATATTGAAGCAACATTTCAAGACATCAGTCAGGAAGTTAAAGATTGGTCGCAAATGGGTCTTCGAAATGGACAATGACCCCAAGCATACTTCCAAAGTTGTGGCAAAATGGCTTAAGGACAACAAAGTCAAGTGGCTATCAGAAAGCCCTGACCTCAATCAGAACTGAAAAAGTGTGTGCGAGCAAGGAGGCCTTCAAACCTGACTCAGTTACACCAGCTCTGTCAGGAGGAATGGGCCAAAATTCACCCAACTTATTGTGGGGAGCTTGTGGAAAGCTACCCGAAACGTTTGACCCAAATTTAACAATTTAAAGGCAATGCTACAAAATACTAATTGAGTGTATGTAAACGTCTGACCCACTGGGAATGTGATGATAGAAATAAAAGCTGAAATAAATAATTATCTCTACTATTATTCTGACATTTCACATTCTTAAAATAAAGTGATCCTAACTGACCTAAGACAGGGAATTTCTACTAGGATTAAATGTCAGGAATTGTGAAAAACTGATCTTAAATGCATTTGGCTAAGGTGTATGTAAACTTTCGACTTCAACTGTAACTCTGGGTCTTCCATTCCGCTGTTTTGGTTACTACATGGTTCCCTATGTGTTATTTCATCGTTTTGATGTCTTCACTATTATTCTACAGTGTAGAAAATAGTAAAAATAAAAAATAAAAACACTTGAATGAGTAGGTGTTCTAAAACTGTTGACCGGTAGTGTATATTTATTTAGATTAATGAAAGATTATTATTCACCCCCATGAGTCAATACATGTTAGAAACACCTTTGGCAGCGAAATCAGCTGTGAGTCTTCTTGGCTTAGTCTCATATGAGCTTTGCACATCTTTATTGTGAAATATTTGCCCATTATTCTTTTAGAAATTCTTCAAGCTCTGTCAATGTGTTGCGGATCATGGCTATACGGCAATTTTCAAGTATTGCCATAGATTTTCTAGCAGATTTAAGTCAAAACTGTAATTTGGCCACTCAGGATCATTCACTGTCTTCTTGGTAAGCAACTCTAGTGTGGATTCGGCCTTGTGTTTTGTGTGGTAAGTTATTGTCCTGCTGAAAGGGGAATTCATCTCCCAGTGTGTGGTGGAAAGCAGACTGAACCACGTTATCCTCTAGAGTTTTGCCTGTGCTTGGCTCCATTCCGTTTATTTTCATCCTGTAAAACTCCCCAGTCTTTTCCGATGTCGAGCATACCCAAAACATGATGCAGCCAGCACCATGCTTGAAAATAAGGAGGCAGATGCTCAGTGATGTGTTTTGTTGGATTTGCACTTAGGCCAAAAAAGTATTCTGTAAATTTGTATTCTTCTTTTCACTCTGTCATTTAAACGATTACTGTGGAGTCAATACAATGTTGTTAATCCATCCTCAGTTTTATCCCATTACAGCCATTGAACTCTGTAGCTGTTTTAAAATCACCATTGGCCTCTTATAATAATAATAATAATAATATGCCATTTAGCAGACGCTTTTATCCAAAGCGACTTACAGTCATGCGTGCATACATTTTTGTGTATGGGTGGTCCCGGGGATCGAACCCACTACCTTGGCGTTACAAGCGCCGTGCTCTACCAGCTGAGCTACAGAGGACCACCTCTTGGTGACATCCCTAAACATTGTCCTTCCTGTCCTGCGGCTCAGTTCAGAAGAACGACTGCATCTCTGACGTGTCTGGGTGGTTTAATACATAATCCACAGCATAATTATTAACTTGACCTTGCTTAAAGAGATATTCAATGTCTGATTTGTTATTGATACCCATCTACCAATCACTGCCCTTCTTCTTGAGGCTTTCAAAAATCTCCCTTGTCTTTGTAGTTTAATCTGTGCTTGGAATTCAATATTTGACTGAGGGACCTTACAGATGTTGTATGTATGGGGGACAGAGGAAGGGGCATTCAAAAAATTATGTCAACCACTATTATTTCCCACAGAGTGAGTCCATGTAACTTATTATGTGATTTGTTAAGGCAAATTGTATTCCTGAACTAATTTAGACTTGCTATAACAAAGGGGGTGAATACTATTATATTTTAGTTATTGCATTTTTATAAATCTGTAAAAATGTGTAGAATTTTCTTTTCACTTTAACATTATGAGTATTTTGTGTAGATCAATGACAAAAAAAAATCACAATTAAATCTATTTCAATCCCACTTTGTAACACAACAAAATGTAAAAAAAAAAAAAAAAAAAAAACAAGGGGTGTGAATACTGTAACAGTTACTGGAGTTTAATTGTAGTTGTAATTGTGGTCCTCTGTAGCTCGAGTGGTAGATCACGGCGCTTGTAATGCCAGGGTAGTGGGTTCGATCCCCGGGACCACCCATACGTAAAAATGTATGCACACATGACTGTAAGTCGCTTGGATAAAAGCGTCTGCTAAATGTAATATTATTATTATTATGGATGCTAAATGGCGTATTATTAGTTGAATTGTAGTCCCAGGTCCCTTTCCCTCTCTAACAGAGGACCGTTTTCATTTTCTCTCCTCTACGTCAGCGTCTGTCTGTCTGTCTGTTTGTTCCTGTTCTGACTGGTAGATTTCCCCCGGTGGCCTCATTGCGTGCTCGGCTCTCTTCTCTCGCATGCTAACCACACTTCCCTTAGATCTTCCCTCTCACAGCCGTTAGATAAAGTGCTATTCGTTTTAGCGGCGCAGCGATACGTTAACTGGGACGAATTCACCGGTGCGATTGTTTTTAAAAATGTCCTCAGGACTTATCTCTGCAACAACGAGTTTCAGCGTCTCTAGCTTCTCTGCTTCGACTGATGCAGGCAGCCAGGATGTTAATGAATGTGATGACTCTTGTGTTTGAGTTGGAGCGTAGAGTTTTATTCCCCCTCCGTTCCTCTCTCTGACATTTCCCAGGGAAAGATGCTCTGAGAGCAGCAGCAGACCTTGTATTGAGACACTGAGAGTGTAAAGACATACAGCCGTTATGCTTTTTTTACGGGAAATATGTTTATCTTTCATAGAACATTGCTAGTGAGAGAAGCACTTGCCATACTGCAGCGCCATGAGTAACATTTGGCCCGTAGCCGTGAATGTCTTAAAAGAACTAATGGTGGATTTGAAATGCAGCACGTCATGGGGCTCTACTGGGTTTGAAGCCAGGTTAACATAATCTGTTATTCAAATGAAAGTAGATTTAGCATTTGATGTAAATGTATGTGTTATCCTGATAAAGACATGTTTGAGCAGCTGCCTGCATTCACCTGGCTGTTGGAGAGAGAGATTGAGATAGCAGAGAGAGAGAGAGAGAGAGAGAGAGAGAGACAGAGACAGAGACAGAGACAGAGAGAGAGAGAGAGAGAGAGACAGAGAGAGAGATAGAGAGAGAGAGACAGAGAGAGAGAGAGACAGAGACAGAGAGAGAGAGAGAGACAGAGAGAGACAGAGACAGAGACAGAGATGTGCTGCTGGTGGATTTGGCACCCCTTCCTTCAGGACACAGATTCCATGTGTGCGTAGGCTTGACTATAATTATCTTCCTCCACTGGCTCCAGTTGTAAGCTCCTCTACATCTACATCATGCTAGGGTGTTAGGCGCTAGCTGCTATCTGATAGACCCTGGCAAGGTCTCAAATGGCACCCTGCTCCCTATATAGTGCACTACGTTTGACCAGAGTCCCATAGGGAATAGGGCCCCCAGCATATATCTATGAGCCTGGTGATGAAAATAATAATAAGCCATTTAGCAGACACTTTTATCCAAAGCAACTTACAGTTGTGCGTGCATAAATGTTTTGTGTATGGGTGGTCCCGGGGATCGAACCCACTACCTTGGCATTCCAAGCGCCGTGCTCTACCAGCTGAGCTACAGAGGACCACAGTGTTGACATGGCAGCCATCTAAATCAGCCTACAAAGACTGAGCCATGCTTCATCCCATCTGGGAGAGGGATTCCTTCAGTAGTGCTGAGACAGTGGGAATATGTTCCAAACGGCACCCGGTTCCCTGTGTAGTGCGTAGGGCTCTGGTGATAGGTAATAGGGTGCCATTTGTGACACACACCAGTGATGTTTCATAATACCTCGTTGACTTCATGCTTTAATGCATTTTAATATGCAGGCAGAACCCTGATGATTTATCCAGGGGATTTGTCACAAATAGTGTAGTATTCCCTATATAGTGCACTACTTTTGTCCTGAGCCCTGTGAAACCTTGGCCAAAAGTAGTGCATTATATTGACAATAGGGGTGTCATTTGGGAAGCAGCCCAGAACTGAAATATGACATGTTGATATCATATTGGTTATTTTCTGCAATATTCTGCCAAGCAACAACAACCCCATGACTGACTATATGAATATACCAACTCATTACGCTTATTAACTAAACCTCTTCTGTCACTAGCTTGTTTTGGCAGTGCCTCTCTCTGAAATGATCCCCTGCCCATAGGTTGAACCCTCATCATCATTATTCTGGGACTAAACCTTTCTCCCTTTGATGGTGGGAACATAGAGATATATAGAGAGAGAGAGGGAGAGAGAGAGAGAGAGAGAGAGAGAGAGAGAGAGAGAGAGAGAGAGAGAGAGAGAGAGAGACAACACTGTATATATACACAATATGACATTTGAAATGTCTCTGTTCTCTCTCTCTCTCTCTCTCTCTCTCTCTCTCTCTCTCTCTCTCTCTCTCTGTCTCTCTCTCTCTCTCCAGGTTGTCCTGTGGCTATCAAGAGAGTGGGCAGGAACAAGAGGATCGCTCTGGCAGCTGCCGCCATGATGGCCATGGAATCAGACCCCTCCAGACTCCGAGGGCCTTCGTCCTCCTCCTGCTCTCCCTCGTTCATCCATCCCCTCCACCTGTTCCAACTGTCACCAATCAAGATCCCCTTCCACCTGTCTCCACCTGGCCCAGGTAAACAAACTCCTGTGATTTGCACTTATATAGTGCAATACTTTTGACCAGGGCCCATAGAGCTTTGGTCAAAAGTAGTGCACTAAACAGGGAATAGGGGAGCATTTCCGATGCAGCCTCTGTTTTGCCAATGCAGGATCTGTGTCTGCAGTCTGTTGATGTGTTTTAGGTTGTGTTGTTTAAGGTTTGTCTATTGGCCTATTTGCAGGGTTTTTTGGCATCATCATTAGCAGCGGGTCTTTCCCTAAGGCTGTTATGTCCTAATTGGTGAATTGTAATTGCAAATATATGGCATTATGCGAATGGTAACATTAAACAGCTACGTTTTTATTTTATTTTAGACAGAATCTTTCTTCGAACTACAACACCAAGGCTTCCTTTTACATTGAATTTTGCAGTAGTTCATGCAAGAAAGGTGTTATTTTTGCCAGCAGTATTATGTTCATGGTTGAAATATGAAGCATCCTTGACTTGAAATGCAGACTGTGGTGTATTTTGTGAGACTTGACAAGGTAAAAGAGATTACTACAGTATTCCTAGCTGTTGGTTTGTATTCCAAGTAGCAATTAGCTAGCGGTGTTGCCTGGATAGTTGTGTTACTGTATAATGATCTCATTGTGTTACTACCTGGACAGTTGAGTTACTGTATAATGATCTCATTGTGTTACTACCTGGACAGTTGAGTTACTGTATAATGATCTCATTGTGTTACTACCTGGACAGTTGAGTTACTGTATAATGATCTCATTGTGTTACTACCTGGACAGTTGAGTTACTGTATAATGATCTCATTGTTCTGTGCTACCCCTCCTCTCTCTTCAGCCTCTCCCTGTACTTCCTCATTGTAAAGGATGAGGAGAGGGAATTTCACTTTGCTGAAGTGGACATGTTTAAATCAAGGGTCAACACGTAATTATAGAGTCTGGTACTGTAGTTAATTTTCTGGAGGAACCAGACCATGTCAACCTCTGTCTCTGTTATATATTATCTCTCTCTCTCTCTCTCTCTCTCTCTCTCTCTCTCTCTCTCTCTCTCTCTCTCTCTCTCTCTCTCTCTCTCTCTCTCTCTCTCTCTCTCTCTCTCTCTCTCTCTCTCTCTCTCTCTCTCTCTCTCTCTCTCTCTCTCTCTCTCTCTCTCTCTCTCTCTCTCTCTCTCTCTCTCTCTCTCTCTCTCTCTCTCTCTCTCTCTCTCTCTCTCTCTCTCTCTCTCTCTCTCTCTCTCAATTCAATTCAATTCAATTGAAGGGTTTTATTGGCATGGGTAACATATATATATATACATTGCCAAAGCTAGTGAAATAGATAATAAACAAAAGTGAAATAAACAATTAAATAATTAACAGTTAACATTACACTCATAAAAGTTCCACAATTACAAAGACATTTCAAATGTCATATTATGTCTATATACAGTGTTGTAATGATGTGCAAATAGTTAAAGTACAAAAGGGAAAATATATAAACATAAATATGGGTTGTATTTACAATGGTGTATGTTCTTCACTGGTTGCCCTTTTCTTGTGGCAACAGGTCACAAATATTGCTGCTGTGATGGCACACTGTGGTATTTCACCCAATAGATATGGGAGTTTATCAAAATTGGGTTTGTTTTTAAATTATTTGTGGGTCGCTGTAATCTGAGGGAAATATGTGTCTCTAATATGGTCATACATTTGGCAGGAGGTTAGGACGTGCAGCTCAGTTTCCACTTGATGTTGTGGGCAGTGTACACATAGCCTGTCTTCTCTTGAGAGCCATGTCTGCCTATGGCAGCCTTTCTCAATAGCAAGGCTATGCTCACTGAGTCTGTACACAGTCAAAGCTTTCCTTAAGTTTGGGTCAGTCACAGTGGTCAGGTATTCTGCCACTGTGTACTCTCTGTTTAGGGCCAAATAGCATTCTAGTTTGCTCAGTTTTTTGTTAATTCTTTCCAATGTGTCAAGTAATTATCTTTTTGTTTTCTCATGATTTGGTTGGGTCTAATTGTGTTGCTGTCCTGGGGCTCTGTGGGGTCTGTTTGTGTTTGTGAACAGAGCCCCAGGACCAGCTTGCTTAGGGGACTCTTCTCTAGGTTCATCTCTCTGTAGGTAATGTCTTTGTTAAGGAAGGTTTGGGAATCGCTTCCTTTTAGGTGCTTGTAGTATTTAACAGCTCTTTTCTGGATTTTGATCATTAGCGGGTATCAGCCTAATTCTGCTCTGCATGCGTTATTTGGTGTTTTACGTTGTACACAGAGGATATTTTTGCAGAATTCTGCAGTCTCAATTTGGTGTTTGTCCCATTTTGTGAATTCTTGGTTGGTGAGCGGACCCCAGACCTCAGAACCATAAAGCTCTCTCTCTCTCTCTCTCTCTCTCTCTCTCCCTCTCTCTCTCTCTCTCTCTCTCTCTCTCTCTCTCTCTCTCTCTCTCTCTCTCTCTCTCTCTCTCTCTCTCTCTCTCTCTCTCTCTCTCTCTCTCGCTCTCTCTCACACACCACGTGCATATTGATGGAGAAGTAGAGTATTTTTCTGCACCATGCATGTGGATGGCTAGGGGCATATGGGTTAGAGAGGTTTGGGAAAGAAAAGGCATGGAGAGAGGAGAGGAAGGCTGTTTTAGTCAGACCCGTAGCCTGGCAGAGCGTGTGTTTGTGTGTGTATGTGTAAGGAAAACAACACTTCATAATCACTCCTCCCTCCCTCCCTGCCACCCTCCCTCCCTGCCACCCTCCCTCCCTCCCTGCCACCCTCCCTCCCTGACACCCTCCCTCCCTCCCTGCCACCCTCCCTCCCTCCCTCCCTGACACCCTCCCTCCCTCCCTGCCACCCTCCCTCCCTCCCTCCCTGCCACCCTCCCTCCCTCCCTGCCACCCTCCCACCCTCCCTGACACCCTCCCTCCCTGCCACCCTCCCTACCTCCCTCCCTGCCACCCTCCCACCCTCCCTCCCTCCCTCCCTCCCTCCCTCCCTCCCTGCCACCCTCCCTCCCTCCCTCCATCCCTCCCTCCCTGCCACCCTCCCTCTCTCCCTCCCTCTCATCCTCCTCCACACACACACACACATTGCCTGGGTTGGGAGGAAGGAGTATAGCAGTGTGCTCTACAACGTCATCCTGAATGACACCCTATTCCTTATACATATAGAGCATTCAGTTTGACCTGAGCCCTATGGGACATTGTCAGAAGCAGTTCACTATATAGGGAATGGGATGCCATTTGGTACAGAGAGCAGCAGTTCACTCTATAGGGAATGGGATGCCATTTGGTAGAGAGAGGAGGATTTTTCTGCTTTGACCTCAAAGGAACGGGAAGTAGGGTCAGTACACAACATTATTTGTTATATTGCTCCCATTACCCCCTCTGTTTATTTATTTGAGATTATTGAAGGTTTTGTTGGTGGAGAACTACTTCCACATCACCCAGGGCCCACTTTATGTGTGATGCTGGTGTGTGTGTGATGCTGGTGTGTGTGTGATGCTGGTGTGTGTGTGATGCTGGTGTGTGTGTGTGTGTGTGTGTGTGTGTGTGATGCTGGTGTGTGTTTGATACTGTCTGTGTTTGATACTGTGTGTGTGTTTGATGTGTGTGTGTTTGATGCTGTAATTTATTCTGATTGTAGACTGAGAACTAATGTAGTGTTTTTTCTCTGTTCCTAATTGCATTCATTACATCAAACAGTCAGAGAGACAAACGATGCTTCCCAAATGACACCCTAGTTCACTACTTTTGACCAGAGCCCTGATCAATATAGGGAGTCGGGTGCCATTTGGGACATAGCCCAAGATGACAGAGCTCATCTGCATTACAATCCCTTCCCAATGCGGCCTCCATCTAGATTCACAGAATACCTGACTAGCAGAGATAATGCAGCCTCCATCCAGATTCACAGACTACCTGACTAGCAGAGATAATGCAGCCTCCATCCAGATTCACAAACTACCTGACTAGCAGGGATAATGTGGCCTCCATCCAGATTCACAGAATACCTGACTAGCAGAGATAATGCAGCCTCCATCCAGATTCACAAACTACCTGACTAGCAGAGATAATGCAGCCTCCATCCAGATTCACAAACTACCTGACTAGCAGAGATAATGTGGCCTCCATCCAGGTTCACAGACTTCCTGACTAGCAGAGATAATGCAGCCTCCATCCAGATTCACAGACTACCTGACTAGCAGAGATAATGTGGCCGACATCCAGATTCACAAACTACCTGACTAGCAGAGATAATGTGGCCTCCATCCAGATTCACAGACTTCCTGACTAGAAGAGATAATGTGGCTTCCATCCAGATTCACAGACTTCCTGACTAGAAGAGATAATGCGGCCTCCATCCATATTCACAGACTACCTGACCAGCAGAGATAATGTGGCACACTTACCTCCGGTATCTACCATACCATCCATGTTATTTTCCTAAAGGTTAAAAAAAATGGATTGTTTGGATTACCCAAACAGGGGTTTAATTTAACCTCCAATTTGGGTTATTTCATAACCCAGAGCTGGGTGTTGCACAGAACACATGGTGGGTTATTTTGACCCTGCCAGTTGGGGTTCATGAGTTGGGTTGTTGGGATTACCCAAACATGGATTAATTTAACCACCAGTTGGGTATTTGTTTTACTTTCATGCTGGTTGACCTAGCAGCTGGGTCATTTTGAACGTAATCCTTCGGTTGTTTTCAGCAGGAGCAGCTTATCGTGAGTGTGGCTTATGGATAGATCTTATTGGCCACCCGTGACAGTAAAGGTCACTCCTGTTCCTCATGTTAACGTGTACATTTCATTACTGTTCATGATGTTAACATGATGAACAGGAATGACATTTACTCTAGTGGACATTCACTCTCTCGCTTACATATTGCAAATCACAATTTTCCTTAAAATGTTTAGCATTTTACACATTGTTCTAGAATATTAAGATTATTTATGACATATTATGATAAGGTGGTATCTATCCCAATAATTGGCATTTGCAGGCTTCTGGGAACTACAAAAATGTAAATGTTAAACCTTAAAATGTGATTACTATACAACAGAACAGATGAGAGCTAAAAAGAACAATCTGAAAGCCATGTCCTTACTAAACTACGCCTCCAGTCTTCTGATCTGAATAACCCAGCATCAACAACCCAACCTTGCTCTTTTTAAAGAAAACAACCAACTTAGGTGACTCAACGCCTGGAACCCAGCAGTTGGGTCAACCAAACAACTCAGCATTTATGTTTGTGTTGTTATGACAGCTGTGTAGTACTGTAGTTTGGCTTGCCCAAATATATTGTGTGAATCCCAAATGCCACCCTATTCCCTTTGAAGTTCACTACTCTTGACCAGGGTCCATAGCGCACTAGATTGGGAATAGGGTGCCATTTGAGACAAAGCCCTTCTCCCTCTATTCTGCTACCACAGAGACTGATTCAGCTTCTAGGAGACAAATATTGCTGACCTTATAAAAACTAAGTAAGTGCATGAGTGCTGGTGTTTTTTTGTTGTTTTAACTGAAATTGGTCCAACAGTAGCAGGGACCCATGTTGTGCAGGAGGAGAGGAGAGGAGAGGAGAGGAGAGGAGAGGAGAGGAGAGGAGAGGAGAGGAGAGGAGAGGAGAGGAGAGGGAGAGGAGAGGAGAGGAGAGGAGAGGAGAGGAGAGGAGAGGAGAGGAGAGGAGAGGAGAGGAGAGGAGAGGAGAGGAGAGGAGAGGAGAGGAGCGCCGTGCCAAGAAAAAGCCACAGCGATAATTAGAGGAAAGGGTTCCTGTGAGAGACTAAAAGCAGAGAGGGAACACAGGAGTGGAGAGATGAATCCCTAATCGGATGATGAGCATAAAGAGAGGGAGGAGAGAGAGGAGAGGGAGGAGAGGGGAGTAGAGGGAGGTGAGAGAGGAGAGAGAGAGGAGAGGGAGGAGAGGGAGGTGAGAGAGGAGAGAGAGAGGAGAGAGAGGAGAGGGAGGTGAGAGAGGAGAGGGAGGAGAGGGGAGGAGAGGGGAGGAGAGGGAGGAGTGGGGAGGAGAGGGAGGAGAGTAGAGGAGAGGAGAGGAGAGGAGAGTAGAGGAGAGGAGAGGAGAGGAGAGGAGAGGAGAGGAGAGGAGAGGAGAGGAGAGGAGAGGAGAGGAGAGGAGAGGAGAGGAGAGGAGAGGAGAGGAGAGGAGAGGAGAGGAGAGGAGAGGAGAAAGGGTGAGGAGAGGGGAGGAGAGGGAGGCGAGAGAGGCGAGATAGGAGAGAGAGGAGAGAGAGGAGAGGGAGGAGAGGGGAGGAGAGAGAGGAGAGGGAGGAGAGGGAGGAGAGGGGAGGAGAGGGTGTTCACCTTTGCCTACCCACCACTGCTCAAAGATAAGCTGAATTAACAGGAGAAGTTGGGCTGATAATGTTTCAATAATAACTTGACAGCTGATGTCCCCGATGGTGAAGTTATCTTTCTTTCACATCACTTCATATCTTTAACTGATGTTAACGTACATTTCTAACCTACTGAATAAGGGCTATTGAAGATATTAATCACAGTAAGGGGAGGCTAAGACTTAACTTGTGCTGAACAAGGAGCTACAAGAAATAACAGCAAATTGAATTCAGAAATGTAAGGAACATTTTCTCTCAGGATCACCCGCATAGAACAAACTCCTTAGCAGTCCCACGCAGATATATGACAGTCAGCCATTCCTCCCACTGGCCTACATACCAGTACTGTACCTCCTAGAAGAGAGAACAGACATTCATACTAGTACTGTACCTCTTAGAAGAGAGAACAGACATTCATACCATTACTGTACCTCCTAGAAGAGAGAACAGACATTCATACCAGTACTGTACCTCCTAGAAGAGAGAACAGACATTCATACCAGTACTGTACCTCCTAGAAGAGAGAACAGACATTCATACCATTACTGTACCTCCTAGAAGAGAGAACAGACATTCATACCAGTACTGTAAAAAAAAAAAATTGTAAAGTGGTTATCCCACTGGCTATAGGGTGAATGCACCAACTTGTAAGTCGCTCTGGATAAGAGCGTCTGCTAAATGACGTAAATGTAATGTAAATGTACCTCCTAGAAGAGAGAACAGACATTAATCACACCTGTACCAGAGCAGAGAACAGACCCCCATTCATCTTAATTAAAACCTCTCTGTTTTGACTGTGATTTTGACATAGTGACTTTATAAAGCCATGATCTGTTTGGTTAGGGGGTGATATGGGTTATTGACCACTTGTGGATCGGCCATTAGGAGATATTTCATCCAACCTGATAGTCTGTAGTGTTTCTGCCGCCCTCCCAAGGAATTGAAGTGGTCCCAGGAGGCTGTTAAGATTGTGTGAAACAAACACACTCATACACATACATAGACTCATGCATGGACACACATGGACACAGACACACACACACACACACGGACACAAACACCCATGGACACACACACACAAGGACACACACACACACACATGGACACACACACACACGGACACACACACATGGACACACACACACAAACACACACACACACACACACACAAACACTCACAGACGCAGTCCAGGCCTTAAACTGTCATTGGTTTGATAAGCTTTAATTAGGGAAAGCACACAAAGATACTGATATATTGTTTTGAAGAATATTGTAGTTGGTGTCAGCCGATGTTTGTGTTGGTATCCGTTGTTGAGTGATGTCACAGCTCCTTTGATAATGTGCAATAGCCTCATTAGTCCTACAGCAGCCTGTAGTGAGAACAGCCTCATTAGTCCTACAGCAACTAATGAACACTGAAGATGAAACAGTAGACATTTAATGTGACTAAAATATATACGTTACTACTGAATCTTCGGTCATTTCGGTAATTAACAGTTCATCTATGGTATCTTTGGTAATTTATACTTGAAAAACTTTTACAAAAATTATTAATATGTAGTATTCATTTTGTAGGTATGTGTCCATATTGTCCATGATTTTCTAGTAGATAGAATATATGGTTCAAGAGAAAATAGTCACACTCCTCTTTAATGGCTGTGCGAAGTTGCTGGATATTGACCGGAACTGGAACACACTGTCATACACGTCGATCCAGAGCATCCCAAACATGCTCAAAGGGTGACATGTCTGGTGAGTATGCAGGCCATGGAAGAACTGGGACATTTTCAGCTTCCAGGAATTGTATACAGATTCTTGCAACATAGGGCTGTGCATTATCATGCTGAAACATGAGGTGATGGTGGCAGATGAATGGCACGACAATGGGCCTCAGGATCTCGTCACAGTTTCTCTGTGCATTCAAATTGCCATCAATAAAATGCAATTGGGTTCGTTGTCCATAGCTTATGCCTGCCCATACCATAACCCCACCTCCACCATGGGGCACTCTGTTCACAACGTTGACATCAGCACACCGCTCACCCACTCAACACCATACACGCTGTCTTCCATCTGCCCTGTAAGGGTTGGTGTGAGGTGTGACCCAGGTGCAGTGCAGGAGAGACAGTAGGCAGTAGGCAAGGATGGTGAAACAAGGATCTTTACTGGTGGTCCAAAAGCCAGGATACAAAACAACAGACTATACATGAAAACAAATGAGGAGCACACTGTCTGCCATCTGCCCAGTACTGTTGAAACCCGGTATTCATCCGTGACAACCACACTTCTCCAGCGTGCCAGTGGCCATCGAAGATGAGCACTTGCCCACTGAAGTCGGTTACGATGCCGAACTGCAGTCAGGTCAAGACCCTGGTGAGGACGATGAGCACGCAGATGAGCTTCCCTGAGACGGTTTCTGACAGTTTGTGCAGAAATTATTCGGTTGTGGAAACTCTCAGTTTCATCAGCTTTCCCGGTGGCTCATCTCAGACCATACCACAGGTGAAGAATGTGGTCTGCGGTTGTCAGGCCGGTTGGACGTACTGCCAAATTCTCTAAAACGACGTTGAGAGCTTACGGTAGAGAAATTAACATTCAATTATCTGGCAACAGCTCTGGTGGACATTCCTGCAGTCAGCATGCCAATTGCACACTCCCTCAAAACTTGAGACATCTGTGGCATTGTGTTGTGTGACAAAACTGCACATTTTAGAGTGGCCTTTTATTGTCCCCAGCACAAGATGCACCCGTGTAATGATCATGCTGTTTAATCAGCTTCTTGATATGCCAAACCTGTCAGGTGGATGGATTATCTTGGCAAAGGAGAAATGCTCACTAACAGGTATGTAAACAAATTTGTGCACAAAATATGAGAGAAATAAGCTTTTTGTGCGTATGGAAAATATATTTGATATTTTATTTCAGCTCATGAAAAATATGACCAACACTTGTTGCCTTTATATTTTTCTTCAGTATAAAATAAAAAAAGTTGAACGCTATCATAATTCTGGTAGTTTACTCGAAAATTTGAAAATGTCCAGGAATATACCCTCCCTTTGCAACCCTACTACTGTTTTAAGGAGTCTGACAAACAGCACACTGGTACCGTGTTAAGAACATTTGGTTCCGGAGGCTCATGGGATAGCATTCTCTCCACTGTCTCCCCTCTTCACCCCTTTCTGAGTCCCCTATCTTTACTCCATCTCTACACAGTCATAATGTGCAGACAGTAGAAGGACCATAGTTAAAATGTCTTCATTACTGTTGGAATTGTGATAACGTTTGGAATTGTGTATTGGCTACTATAGCCAATAGAAACGCATTGAATAACACATTCATAAATGGCAAAAAAAGACAGTCAAAAAATACTTTGTAAGGAATAAGGTTTTGAAGTGTCTGTCCTATATCAAGGAGATGTAACAAAGTTCAGAAAATACTTTTGTTTTTTTGGGACACATATTAACCCCTTATGTTTGTTGAAACAAAACTACCTCCACACTTCCTTTTGTTTGTATGGGTTACCTTCAGACAAGCAAAACACCGTGTTCGTGAGAGTCTCCCCCTTTCCTCAGTGGGGTCATATTAGTTTGTAGCTCAAACGGTTTCGGACGCTGCAGACAGAAGTTGGCACATCCGCGTTACCGACCTCAGACGAGTCCCGTGACACTGGTGGGGTTCGTAGAGCAAAATGGAGAACACCATCGTGTTCATGAGAGTCTCCCCTTTCCATAGAATGGAATAAACCATTCAGATGTTTTCGCGGGGAGACCGATTTTCGGGACGTCTCATGGTCTGACAAAACACCGCTGTAGCTCGGTCACCTTCCACCGCAGATGTGGAAGCGCGACATAGGTGGATGTGGTGGATTGAGACGCAGCCCATGCAAAAAACTGATATCTCTTAAACTGATGGATTCTGATGGGGATTTTTAATTATGTTACAGTGAGGGAAAAAAGTATTTGATCCCCTGCTGATTTTGTACGTTTGCCCACTGACAAATAAATGATCAGTGTATACTTTTAATGGTAGGTTTATTTGAACAGTGAGAGACGTAATAACAACAAAGAAATCCAGAAAAACGCATGTCAAAAATGTTATAAATTGATTTTCATTTTTAATTAGGGAAATAAGTATTTGACCCCCTTTCAATCAGAAAGATCTCTGGCTCCCAGGTGTCTTTTATACAGGTAACGAGCTGAGTTTAGGAGCTTGTTACCTGTATAAAAGACACCTGTCCACAGAAGCAATCAATCAATCAGATTCCAAACTCTCCACCATGGCCAAGACCAAAAAGCTCTCCAAGGATGTCAGGGACAAGATTGTAGACCTACACAAGGCTGGAATGGGCTACAAGACCATTGCCAAGCAGCGGGGTGAGAAGTTGACAACAGTTGGTGCGATTATTTGCAAATGGAAGAAACACAAAAGAACTGTCAATCTCCCTCTGCCTGGGGCTCCATGCAAAATCTCACCTTGTGGAGTTGCAGCGATCATGAGAACGGTGAGGAATCAGCCCAGAACTACACGGGAGGATCTTGTCAAAGATCTCAAGGCACCTGGGACCATAGACACCAAGAAAACAATTGGTAACACACTACACCGTGAAGGACTGAAATCCTGCAGCGCCCGCAAGGTCCCCCTGCTCAAGAATGCACATATACAGGCCTGTCTGAAGTTTGCCAATGAACATCTGAATGATTCAGAGGAGAACTGGGTGAAAGGGTTGTGGTCAGATGAGACCAAAATCGAGCTCTTTGGCATCAACTCAACTCGCTGTGTTTGGAGGACGAGGAATGCTGCCTATGACCCCAAGAACACCATCCCTACCGTCAAACATGGAGGTGGAAACATTATGCTTTGGGGGTGTTTTTCTGCTAAGGGGACAGGACAACTTCACCGCATCAAAGGGACAATGGACGTGGCCATGTACCGTCAAATCTTGGGTGAGAACCTCCTTCCCTCAGCCAGGGCATTGAAAATTGGTCGTGGATGGGTATTCCAGCATGACAATGACCCAAAACACACGGCCAAGGCAACAAAGGAGTGGCTCAAGAAGAAGCACATTAAGGTCCTGGAGTGGCCTAGCCAGTCTCCAGACCTTAATCCCATAGAAAATCTGTGGAGGGAGCTGAAGGTTCGAGTTGCCAAACGTCAGCCTCGAAACCGTAATGACTTGGAGAAGATCTGCAAAGAGGAGTGGAACAAAATCCCTCCTGAGATGTGTGCAAACCTGGTGGCCAACTACAAGAAACGTCTGACCTCTGTGATTGCCAACAAAGGGTTTTGCCATCAAGTACTAAGTCATGTTTTGCAGAGGGGTCAAATGCTTATTTCCCTCATTAAAATGCAAATCAATTTATAACATTTTTGACATGCGTTTGCATGCAAGCGTTAACACCCATTAACCAGTAGAATTATGGAACGAATGGATTTGCAAAAAGTCATTAAGACATTGGTGTTCCAAAAAAGATCCCTTTCTGAAGTTTAAACTATACAGTTGACAGATGAAGCTGCAGCAAGGAGATATCAGTGTGCTGACAGGACCCCACATTCTTTATTTCTTTACTTTAGTCCTTTCTGAGGTCTGGTCTTCTAGTCCTAATGCAGTGTCTAACGTCATGGTCATAACCTTCTGAGCTGGATCACATCATAATACTGGACCTTTCTCTGATACAGACAGACAGACAGACACACACAGACATACAGACAGACAGACAGACAGACAGACAGACCCTGTCACCATGGTTGTGAACTCTCGTTAAACCCCTGAATAGATTATTTCTGATGGTCACTTGAAATCCGTTCCGGTCTAAAGCACATGAAATGCAAGAGAAATAATGAATGTACTTCAAAGGTTGCTTCCCAAAGGAGGGTGCCATTTGAGACAGTCCATAGACAA
The DNA here is from genome assembly GCA_031479575.1 of Coregonus ussuriensis. NCBI lineage: Eukaryota > Metazoa > Chordata > Actinopteri > Salmoniformes > Salmonidae > Coregonus > Coregonus ussuriensis. Next base: position 103,887,037 of record CM062473.1, on the reverse strand, counting down.
GTATTCTGATTCTCTCTCCCTTCTCTACTGTAAAATCCCTTTATCTTAATCTCTTTTTTTTTTTATGTGAATCAGAGTGAAACCCCATCCCATTCTCCCAGTGCTCCTGTGATCTACTGTCATAACAGATGAAACAACATTCTCACTGAGTAAAAGCAGAAGCTCTTCAATCTTTTAGTCTCCCCCTGTGATGTTCAAGTGCTATGAATACAAAAGCCGGTGAAATATTGCGTTTAAAAAAAAAAAAAAATCACCGTAGTGGTCAAAACCTGGTAATATCAGGAAGTAGGATAGGACATGAACCTAACAACTTCAATGACTAATTGCTCTGAACAGGGGGAAAAAAACATCAACAAATTCACTGGTAATACATTACATAGTATGAAGAAACAATACTCTGAGCCGCAGCTCCATACTACTGGTCAGACACAGAGAACTGATACTATATAATACTGGTCAGACACAGAGAACTGATACTATATAATACTGGTCAGACACAGAGAACTGATACTATATAATACTGGTCAGACACAGAGAACTGATACTATATAATACTGGTCAGACACAGAGAACTGATACTATATAATACTGGTCAGACACAGAGAACTGATACTATATAATACTGGTCAGACACAGAGAACTGATACTATATACTACTGGTCAGACACAGAGAACTGATACTATATAATACTGGTCAGACACAGAGAACTGATACTATATAATACTGGTCAGACACAGAGAACTGATACTATATACTACTGGTCAGACACAGAGAACTGATACTATATACTACTGGTCAGACACAGAGAACTGATACTATATACTACTGGTCAGACACAGAGAACTGATACTATATACTACTGGTCAGACACAGAGAACTGATACTATATAATACTGGTCAGACACAGAGAACTGATACTATATAATACTGGTCAGACACAGAGAACTGATACTATATAATACTGGTCAGACACAGAGAACTGATACTATATAATACTGGTCAGACACAGAGAACTGATACTATATACTACTGGTCAGACACAGAGAACTGATACTATATACTACTGGTCAGACACAGAGAAGTGATACTATATAATACTGGTCAGACACAGAGAACTGATACTATATAATACTGGTCAGACAAAGATAACTGATACTATATCAGTACTATATCAGTTTCACTTAAGGACCAAAGGATTGACAGCAGTCCCATATAGATTGCAAAATAGTTGGGAAGAGATCTTTGACGTACCGATCCCATGGCATAGTGTTTATGAACTGACACGCAAAACGACACCGGATTCAAAAATTTGAATCTTTCAATTTAAATTATTATATAAAATTCTTGCTACCAATAGAATGTTATTTATATGGGGGATACAACTTCCCAGCTCTGCAGATTTTGCTGTGAAGAGATAGAATCATTAGATCATTTGTTTTGGTTCTGTCCATTTGTAGCTTGTTTTTCGACACAGGTCCAGGAATTATATATATATATATATAATTATTGTAAAATTAACTCTGTCTATAAGGTGTAGATAGTAAGTATAGACCGGAAGTAGAGGCCTGGGCGTTGTTGTTCACTAATTTACTCCAAGTAGGGAAAGGATGGTGGGGTTGAAAAGTAATAAAGGGGAATATATATATAAAAAATAAAATAAACATGGGGGATTGGAAGTGATGCAGACAATTACATTGATAGAAGATACAATCTATCTGCAATATTAAGCTGATCCATCCCCCCGAAAAAAAAGAAAAAAAGAAAAAAAAAAGAAAAAAAAAGATAACTGATACTATATAATACTGGTCAGACACAGAGAACTGATACTATATAATACTGGTCAGACACAGAGAACTGATACTATATAATACTGGTCAGACACAGAAAACTGATACTATATAATACTGGTCAGACACAGAGAACTGATACTATATAATACTGGTCAGACACAGAGAACTGATACTATATACTACTGGTCAGACACAGAGAACTGATACTATATACTACTGGTCAGACACAGAGAACTGATACTATATAATACTGGTCAGACACAGAGAACTGATACTATATACTACTGGTCAGACACAGAAAACTGATACTATATAATACTGGTCAGACACAGAGAACTGATACTATATAATACTGGTCAGACACAGAGAACTGATACTATATACTACTGGTCAGACACAGAGAACTGATACTATATACTACTGGTCAGACACAGAGAACTGATACTATATAATACTGGTCAGACACAGATAACTGATACTATATAATACTGGTCAGACACAGAGAACTGATACTATATAATACTGGTCAGACACAGAGAACTGATACTATATAATACTGGTCAGACACAGAGAACTGATACTATATAATACTGGTCAGACACAGAGAACTGATACTATATACTACTGGTCAGACACAGAGAACTGATACTATATACTACTGGTCAGACACAGAGAACTGATACTATATAATACTGGTCAGACACAGAGAACTGATACTATATACTACTGGTCAGACACAGAGAACTGATACTATATAATACTGGTCAGACACAGAGAACTGATACTATATAATACTGGTCAGACACAGAGAACTGATACTATATACTACTGGTCAGACACAGAGAACTGATACTATATACTACTGGTCAGACACAGAGAACTGATACTATATACTACTGGTCAGACACAGAGAACTGATACTATATACTACTGGTCAGACACAGAGAACTGATACTATATACTACTGGTCAGACACAGAGAACTGATACTATATAATACTGGTCAGACACAGAGAACTGATACTATATAATACTGGTCAGACACAGAGAACTGATACTATATACTACTGGTCAGACACAGAGAACTGATACTATATAATACTGGTCAGACACAGAGAACTGATACTATATAATACTGGTCAGACACAGAGAACTGATACTATATACTACTGGTCAGACACAGAGAACTGATACTATATACTACTGGTCAGACACAGAGAACTGATACTGTATAATACTGGTCAGACACAGAGAACTGATACTATATAATACTGGTCAGACACAGAGAACTGATACTATATAATACTGGTCAGACACAGAGAACTGATACTATATACTACTGGTCAGACACAGAGAACTGATACTATATACTACTGGTCAGACACAGAGAACTGATACTATATAATACTGGTCAGACACAGAGAACTGATACTATATAATACTGGTCAGACACAGATAACTGATACTATATAATACTGGTCAGACACAGAGAACTGATACTATATAATACTGGTCAGACACAGAGAACTGATACTATATAATACTGGTCAGACACAGAGAACTGATACTATATAATACTGGTCAGACACAGAGAACTGATACTATATACTACTGGTCAGACACAGAGAACTGATACTATATACTACTGGTCAGACACAGAGAAGTGATACTATATAATACTGGTCAGACACAGAGAACTGATACTATATACTACTGGTCAGACACAGAGAACTGATACTATATAATACTGGTCAGACACAGAGAACTGATACTATATAATACTGGTCAGACACAGAGAACTGATACTATATACTACTGGTCAGACACAGAGAACTGATACTATATACTACTGGTCAGACACAGAGAACTGATACTATATAATACTGGTCAGACACAGAGAACTGATACTATATAATACTGGTCAGACACAGAGAACTGATACTATATAATACTGGTCAGACACAGAGAACTGATACTATATAATACTGGTCAGACACAGAGAACTGATACTATATAATACTGGTCAGACACAGAGAACTGATACTATATAATACTGGTCAGACACAGAGAACTGATACTATATACTACTGGTCAGACACAGAGAACTGATACTATATAATACTGGTCAGACACAGAGAACTGATACTATATAATACTGGTCAGACACAGAGAACTGATACTATATACTACTGGTCAGACACAGAGAACTGATACTATATAATACTGGTCAGACACAGAGAACTGATACTATATACTACTGGTCAGACACAGAGAACTGATACTATATAATACTGGTCAGACACAGAGAACTGATACTATATAATACTGGTCAGACACAGAGAACTGATACTATATAATACTGGTCAGACACAGAGAACTGATACTATATAATACTGGTCAGACACAGAGAACTGATACTATATAATACTGGTCAGACACAGAGAACTGATACTATATACTACTGGTCAGACACAGAGAACTGATACTATATACTACTGGTCAGACACAGAGAACTGATACTATATAATACTGGTCAGACACAGAGAACTGATACTATATAATACTGGTCAGACACAGAGAACTGATACTATATAATACTGGTCAGACACAGAGAACTGATACTATATAATACTGGTCAGACACAGAGAACTGATACTATATACTACTGGTCAGACACAGAGAACTGATACTATATACTACTGGTCAGACACAGAGAACTGATACTATATAATACTGGTCAGACACAGAGAACTGATACTATATACTACTGGTCAGACACAGAGAACTGATACTATATACTACTGGTCAGACACAGAGAACTGATACTATATAATACTGGTCAGACACAGAGAACTGATACTATATAATACTGGTCAGACACAGAGAACTGATACTATATAATACTGGTCAGACACAGAGAACTGATACTATATAATACTGGTCAGACACAGAGAACTGATACTATATACTACTGGTCAGACACAGAGAACTGATACTATATACTACTGGTCAGACACAGAGAACTGATACTATATAATACTGGTCAGACACAGAGAACTGATACTATATAATACTGGTCAGACACAGAGAACTGATACTATATAATACTGGTCAGACACAGAGAACTGATACTATATACTACTGGTCAGACACAGAGAACTGATACTATATACTACTGGTCAGACACAGAGAACTGATACTATATAATACTGGTCAGACACAGAGAACTGATACTATATAATACTGGTCAGACACAGAGAACTGATACTATATAATACTGGTCAGACACAGAGAACTGATACTATATAATACTGGTCAGACACAGAGAACTGATACTATATACTACTGGTCAGACACAGAGAACTGATACTATATACTACTGGTCAGACACAGAGAACTGATACTATATACTACTGGTCAGACACAGAGAACTGATACTATATACTACTGGTCAGACACAGAGAACTGATACTATATAATACTGGTCAGACACAGAGAACTGATACTATATAATACTGGTCAGACACAGAGAACTGATACTATATAATACTGGTCAGACACAGAGAACTGATACTATATAATACTGGTCAGACACAGAGAACTGATACTATATACTACTGGTCAGACACAGAGAACTGATACTATATACTACTGGTCAGACACAGAGAACTGATACTATATAATACTGGTCAGACACAGAGAACTGATACTATATAATACTGGTCAGACACAGAGAACTGATACTATATAATACTGGGTTCAGGACACAGAGAACTGATACTATATAATACTGGTCAGACACAGAGACTGATACTATATAATACTGGTCAGACACAGAGAAACTGATACTAATTAACTACTGGTCAGACACAGAGAACTGATACTATATACTACTGGTCAGACACAGAGAACTGATACTATATACTACTGGTCAGACACAGAGAACTGATACTATATAATACTGGTCAGACACAGAGAACTGATACTATATAATACTGGTCAGACACAGAGAACTGATACTATATAATACTGGTCAGACACAGAGAACTGATACTATATCCTACTGGTCAAGACACGAGAAACTGCTATACTATATACTACTGGGCTAGAAACAGAGAAACTGAAACTATACCTCTTCCCTACTGTCAGACACAGAGAACTGATTACTATATACTACTGGTCAGACACAGAGAACTGATACTATATAATACTGGTCAGACACAGAGAACTGATACTATATAATACTGGTCAGACACAGAGAACTGATACTATATAATACTGGTCAGACACAGAGAACTGATACTATATACTACTGGTCAGACACAGAGAACTGATACTATATACTACTGGTCAGACACAGAGAACTGATACTATATAATACTGGTCAGACACAGAGAACTGATACTATATAATACTGGTCAGACACAGAGAACTGATACTATATAATACTGGTCAGACACAGAGAACTGATACTATATAATACTGGTCAGACACAGAGAACTGATTACTATATACTACTGGTCAGACACAGAGAACTGATACTATATAATACTGGTCAGACACAGAGAACTGATACTATATAATACTGGTCAGACACAGAGAACTGATACTATATAATACTGGTCAGACACAGAGAACTGATACTATATACTACTGGTCAGACACAGAGAACTGATACTATATACTACTGGTCAGACACAGAGAACTGATACCTATATACTACTGGTCAGACACAGAGAACTGATACTAAATACTACTGGTCAGTACACAGAGAAACTGATACTATATAATACTGGTCAGACACAGAGAACTGATACTATATAATACTGGTCAGACACAGAGAACTGATACTATATACTACTGGTCAGACACAGAGAACTGATACTATATACTACTGGTCAGACACAGAGAACTGATACTATATACTACTGGTCAGACACAGAGAACTGATACTATATAATACTGGTCAGACACAGAGAACTGATACTATATAATACTGGTCAGACACAGAGAACTGATACTATATAATACTGGTCAGACACAGAGAACTGATACTATATACTACTGGTCAGACACAGAGAACTGATACTATATAATACTGGTCAGACACAGAGAACTGATACTATATACTACTGGTCAGACACAGAGAACATGATACTATATAATACTGGTCAGACACAGAGAAACTGATACTATATAATACTGGTCAGACACAGAGAACTGATACTATATACTATGGTCAGACACAGAGAACTGATACTATATACTACTGGTCAGACACAGAGAACTGATACTATATAATACTGGTCAGACACAGAGAACTGATACTATATAATACTGGTCAGACACAGAGAACTGATACTATATACTACTGGTCAGACACAGAGAACTGATACTATATACTACTGGTCAGACACAGAGAACTGATACTATATAATACTGGTCAGACACAGAGAACTGATACTATATAATACTGGTCAGACACAGAGAACTGATACTATATAATACTGGTCAGACACAGAGAACTGATACTATATACTACTGGTCAGACACAGAGAACTGATACTATATACTATGTGTCAGACACAGAGAAACTGATACTATATAATACTGGTCAGACACAGAGAACTGATACTATATACTACTGGTCAGACACAGAGAACTGATACTATATAATACTGGTCAAGACACAGAGAACTGATACTATATACTACTGGTCAGACACAGAGAACTGATACTATATACTACTGGTCAGACACAGAGAAAAAAACCTGATACTATTATAAAAAAATATTTTTTTTTATTGGTCAGACACAGAGAACTGATACTATATAATTACTGGTCAGACACAGAGAAACTGATACTATATACTACTGGTCAGACACAGAGAACTGATACTATATACTACTGGTCAGACACAGAAAACTGATACTATATAATACTGGTCAGACACAGAGAACTGATACTATATAATACTGGTCAGACACAGAGAACTGATACTATACTACTGGTCAGACACAGAGAACTGATACTATATACTACTGGTCAGACACAGAGAACTGATACTATATACTACTGGTCAGACACAGAGAACTGATACTATATAATACTGGTCAGACACAGAGAAACTGATACTATATAATACTGTCAGACACAGAGAACTGATACTATATAATACTGGTCAGACACAGACAAAATAGAACTGATACTTATATACAAAAAAAAAAAAAAAAAAATACTGGTCAGACACAGAGAACTGATACTATATACTACTGGTCAGACACAGAGAACTGATACTACATAATACTGGTCAGACACAGAGAACTGATACTATATAATACTGGTCAGACACAGAGAACTGATACTATATAATATGGTCAGACACAGAGAACTGATACTATATACTACTGGTCAGACACAGAGAACTGATACTATATACTATACTGGTCAGACACAGAGAAAAACTGATACTAAATAACTACTGGTCAGACACAGAGAACTGATACTATATATTATACTGGTCAGACACAGAGAACTGATACTATATACTACTGGTCAGACACAGAGAACTGATACTATATAATACTGGTCAGACACAGAGAACTGATACTATATAATACTGGTCAGACACAGAGAAACTGATACTATATTAATACTGGTCAGACACAGAGAACTGATACTATATATACTGGTCAGACACAGAGAACTGATACTATATACTACTTGTCAGACACAGAGAAACTGATACTATATACTACTGGTCAGACACAGAGAACTGATTACTATATAATACTGGTCAGACCACAGATAACTGATACTATAATACTGGTCAGACAAAGATAACTGATACTATATAAATTCTGGTCAGACACAGAGAACTGATACTATATAAATACTGGTCAGACACAGAGAAAATGATACTATATAATACTGGTCAGACACAGAGAACTGATACTATATATACTGGTCAGACACAGAGATCTGATACTATATACTACTGGTCAGACACAGAGAACTGATACTATATATACTGGTCAGACACAGAGAACTGATACTATATAATACTGGTCAGACACAGAGAACTGATACTATATACTACTGGTCAGACACAGAGAACTGATACTATATTAATACTGGTCAGACACAGAGAACTGATATATATATACTACTTGTCAGACACAGAGAACTGATTACTATATACTACTGGTCAGACACAGAGAACTGATACTATATAATACTGGTCAGACACAGATAACTGATACTATATAATACTGGTCAGACAAAGATAACTGATACTATATAATACTGGTCAGACACAGAGAACTGATACTATATAATACTGGTCAGACACAGAGAACTGATACTATATAATACTGGTCAGACACAGAGAACTGATACTATATAATACTGGTCAGACACAGAGATCTGATACTATATAACTGGTCAGACACAGAGAACTGATTACTATATACTACTGGTCAGAACACAGAGAAAAAAACTGATACTATATAATACTGGTCAGACACAGAGAACTGATACTATATACTACTGGTCAGACACAGAAAACTGATACTATTAATACTGGTCAGACACAGAGAACTGATACTATATAATACTGGTCAGACCACAGAGAACTGATACTTTATACTACTGGTCAGACACAGAGAACTGATACTATATACTACTGGTCAGACACAGAGAACTGATACTATATACTACTGGTCAGACACAGAGAACTGATACTATATAATACTGGTCAGACACAGAGAACTGATACTATATAATACTGGTCAGACACAGAGAACTGATACTATATACTACTGGTCAGACACAGAGAACTGATACTATATAATACTGGTCAGACACAGAGAACTGATACTATATACTACTGGTCAGACACAGAGAACTGATACTATATACTACTGGTCAGACACAGAGAACTGATACTATATACTACTGGTCAGACACAGAGAACTGATACTATATACTACTGGTCAGACACAGAGAACTGATACTATATACTACTGGTCAGACACAGAGAACTGATACTATATATACTGGTCAGACACAGAGAACTGATACTATATACTACTGGTCAGACACAGAGAACTGATACTATATAATACTGGTCAGACACAGAGAACTGATACTATAATAATACTGGTCAGACACAGAGAATGATACTATATAATACTGGTCAGACACAGAGAACTGATACCTATATAATACTGGTCAGACACAGAGAACTGATACTATATAATACTGTCAGACACAGAGAAACTGATACTATATACTACTGGTCAGCACAGAGAACTGATACTATATACTACTGGTCAGACACAGAGAACTGATACTATATAATACTGGTCAGACACAGAGAACTGATACTATATAAATACTGGTCAGACACAGAGAACTGATACTATATAATACTGGTCAGACACAGAGAACTGATACTATATAATACTGGTCAGACACAGAGAACTGATACTATATACTACTGGTCAGACACAGAGAACTGATACTATTACTACTGGTCAGGACACAGAGAACTGATACTATATAATACTGGTCAGACACAGAGAACTGATACTATATACTACTGGTCAGGACACAGAGAACTGATACTATATAATACTGGTCAGACACAGAGAACTGATACTATATATACTGGTCAGACACAGAGAACTGATACTATATACTACTGGTCAGACACAGAGAACTGATACTATATAATACTGGTCAGACACAGAGAACTGATACTATATAATACTGGTCAGACACAGAGAACTGATACTATATACTACTGGTCAGACACAGAGAACTGATACTATATAACTACTGGTCAGACACAGAGAACTGATACTATATACTACTGGTCAGACACAGAGAACTGATACTATATAATACTGGTCAGACACAGAGAACTGATACTATATAATACCTGGTCAGACACAGAGAACTGATACTATATAATACTGGTCAGACACAGAGAACTGATACTATATAATACTGGTCAGACACAGAGAACTGATACTATATACTACTGGTCAGACACAGAGAACTGATACTATATAATACTGGTCAGACACAGAGAACTGATACTAAATAATACTGGTCAGACACAGAGAACTGATACTATATAATACTGGTCCAGACACAGAGAACTGATACTATATACTACTGGTCAGACACAGAGAACTGATACTATATACTACTGGTCAGACACAGAGAAACTGATACTATATACTACTGGTCAGACACAGAGAACTGATACTATATACTACTGGTCAGACACAGAGAACTGATACTATATACTACTGGTCAGACACAGAGAACTGATACTATATACTATGGTCAGACACAGAGAACTGATACTATATAATACTGGTCAGACACAGAGAACTGATACTATATTAATACTGGTCAGACACAGAGAACTGATACTATATAATACTGGTCAGACACAGAGAACTGATACTATATAATACTGGTCAGACACAGAGAACTGATACTATATACTACTGGTCAGACACAGAGAACTGATAACTATATACTACTGGTCAGACACAGAGAACTGATACTATATAATACTGGTCAGACACAGAGAACTGATACTATATAATACTGGTCCAGACACAGAGAACTGATACTATATAATACTGGTCAGACACAGAGAACTGATACTATATACTACTGGTCAGACACAGAGAACTGATACTATATACTACTGGTCAGACACAGAGAACTGATACTATATAATACTGGTCAGACACAGAGAACTGATACTATATAATACTGGTCAGACACAGAGAACTGATACTATATACTACTGGTCAGACACAGAGAACTGATACTATATAATACTGGTCAGACACAGAGAACTGATACTATATACTACTGGTCAGACACAGAGAACTGATACTATATAATACTGGTCAGACACAGAGAACTGATACTATATAATACTGGTCAGACACAGAGAACTGATACTATATACTACTGGTCAGACACAGAGAACTGATACTATATACTACTGGTCAGACACAGAGAACTGATACTATATAATACTGGTCAGACACAGAGAACTGATACTATATAATACTGGGTCAGACACAGAGAACTGATACTATATAATACTGGTCAGACACAGAGAACTGATACTATATACTACTGGTCAGACACAGAGAACTGATACTATATACTACTGGTCAGACACAGAGAACTGATACTATATAATACTGGTCAGACACAGAGAACTGATACTATATAATACTGGTCAGACACAGAGAACTGATACTATATAATACTGGTCAGACACAGAGAACTGATACTATATAATACTGGTCAGACACAGAGAACTGATACTATATACTACTGGTCAGACACAGAGAACTGATACTATATACTACTGGTCAGACACAGAGAACTGATACTATATAATACTGGTCAGACACAGAGAACTGATACTATATACTACTGGTCAGGACACAGAGAACTGATACTATATAATACTGGTCAGACACCAGAGAACTGATACTATATACTACTGGTCAGACACAGAGAACTGATACTAATAATACCCTGGTCAGACACAGAGAACTGATACTATATAATACTGGTCAGACACAGAGAACTGATACTATATACTACTGGTTCAGACACAGAGAACTGATACTTATATATTACTGGTCAGACACAGAGAACTGATACTATTATAATACTGGTCAGACACAGAGAACTGATACTATATTAATACTGGTCAGACACAGAGAACTGATACTATATACTACTGGTCAGACACAGAGAACTGATACTATAAACTACGTGGTCAGACACAGAGAACTGATACTATATAATACTGGTCAGACACAGAGAACTTGATACTTTATAATACTGGTCAGACACAGAGAACTGATACTATATAATACTGGTCAGACACAGAGAACTGATACTATATACTACTGGTCAGACACAGAGAACTGATACTATATAATACTGGTCAGACACAGAGAACTGATACTATATAATACTGGTCAGACACAGAGAACTGATACTATATAATACTGGTCAGACACAGAGAACTGATAATATATACTACTGGTGCAGACACAGAGAACTGATACTATATACTACTGGTCAGACACAGAGAACTGATACTATATAATACTGGTCAGACACAGAGAACTGATACTATATACTACTGGTCAGACACAGAGAAACTGATACTAATAAATACTGGTCAGACACAGGAGAACTGATTACTATATAATACTGGTCAGACACAGAGAACTGATACTATATACTACTTGGTCAGACACAGAGAACTGATACTATATACTACTGGTCAGACACAGAGAACTGATACTATATATTACTGGTCAGACACAGATAACTGATACTATATAATACTGGTCAGACACAGAGAACTGATACTAATATAATACTGGTCAGACACAGAGAACTGATACTATATAATACTGGTCAGACACAGAGAACTGATACTATATAATAATGGTCAGACACAGAGAAACTGATACTATATAATACTGGTCAGACACAGAGAACTGATACTATATTAATACTGGTCAGACACAGAGACTGATACTATATAATACTGGTCAGACACAGAGAACTGATACTATATAATACTGGTCAGACACAGAGAACTGATACTATATACTACTGGTCAGACACAGAGAACTGATACTATATAATACTGGTCAGACACAGAGAACTGATACTATATACTACTGGTCAGACACAGAGAAACTGATACTATATAATACTGGTCAGACACAGAGAACTGATACTAATATAATTACTGGTCAGACACAGAGAACTGATACTTATAATACTGGTCAGACACAGAGAACTGATACTATACTACTGGTCAGACACAGAGAACTGATACTATATACTACTGGTCAGACACAGAGAACTGATACTATATAATACTGGTCAGACACAGAGAACTGATACTATATAATACTGGTCAGACACAGAGAACTGATACTATATAATACTGGTCAGACACAGAGAACTGATACTATATACTACTGGTCAGACACAGAGAACTGATACTATATACTACTGGTCAGACACAGAGAACTGATACAATATAATACTGGTCAGACACAGAGAACTGATACTATATAATACTGGTCAGACACAGAGAACTGATACTATATAATACTGGTCAGACACAGAGAACTGATATACTATATACTACTGGTCAGACACAGAGAACTGATACTATATACTACTGGTCAGACACAGAGAACTGATACTATATAATACTGGTCAGACACAGAGAACTGATACTATATAATACTGGTCAGACACAGAGAACTGATACTATATAATACTGGTCAGACACAGAGAACTGATACTATATACTACTGGTCAGACACAGAAAAACTGATACTATATAATACTGGTCAGACACAGAGAACTGATACTATTATATATACTGGTCAGACACAGAGAACTGATACTATATAATACTGGTCAGACACAGAGAACTGATACTATATACTACTGGTTCAGGACACAGAGGAACTGATACTATATACTACTGGTTCAGAGGTAAAAAAAAAAAACACAGAGAACTTGATACTATATAATACTTGGTCAGACACAGAGAACTGATACTATATAATACTGGTCAGACACAGAGAACTTGATACTATATAATACTGGTCAGACACAGAGAACTGATACTATATACTACTGGTCAGACACAGAGAACTGATACTATATACTACTGGTCAGACACAGAGAACTGATACTATATAATACTGGTCAGACACAGAGAACTGATACTATATATATACTGGTCAGACACAGAGAACTGATACTATATAATACTGGTCAGACACAGAGAACTGATACTATATAATACTGGTCAGACACAGAGAACTGATACTATATACTACTGGTCAGACACAGAGAACTTGATACTATATAATACTGGTCAGACACAGAGAACTGATACTATATAATACTGGTCAGACACAGAGAAAAAACTGATACTATATATACTACTGGTCAGACACAGAGAACTTGATACTATATAATACTGGTCAGACACAGAGAACTGATACTATATAATACTGGTCAGACACAGAGAACTGATACTATATAATACTGGTCAGACACAGAGAACTGATACTATATAATACTGGTCAGACCCAAGGAGGAACTGATATATATAATACTGGTCAGACTCAAGAGAACTGATACTATATAATACTGGTCCAGACACAGAGAACTGATACATATATAATTCTGAGTCAGACACAGAGAACTGATACTATAACTACTGGTCAGACACAGAGACTTGATACTATATAACTACTGGTCAGTCACAGAGAAACTCGAGACCTATATACTACTGGTCAGACACAGAGAACTGATACTATATAATACTGGTCAGACACAGAGAACTGATACTATATACTACTGGTCAGACACAGAGAACTGATACTATATACTACTGGTCAGACACAGAGAAACTGATACTATATAATACTGGTCAGACACAGACGAACTGATACTATATAATACTGGTCAGCACACAGAGAACTGATACTATATACTACTGGTCAGACACAGAGAACTGATACTATATTACTACTGGTCAGACACAGAGAACTGATACTATATACTACTGGTCAGACACAGAGAAATGATACTTATATAATACCTGGTCAGAACACAGGAGAACTGATACTATATAATACTGGTCAGACACAGAGAACTGATACCATATAATACTGGTCAGACACAGAGAACTGATACTATATACTACTGGTCAGACACAGAGAACTGATACTATATACTACTGTTCAGACACAGAGAAGCTGATACTATATAATACTCGGTCGATACACAGAGAACTGATACTATATAATACTGGTCAACACAGAAACTGATACTATATAATACTGGTCAGACACAGAGAACTGATACATATATACTACTGGTCAGACACAAGAGAACTGATACTATATAATACTGGTCAGACACAGAGAACTGTATACTATATACTACTGGTCAGACACAGAGAACTGATACTATATACTACTGGTCAGACACAGAGAACTGATACTATATACTAGCTGGTCAGACACAGAGAACTGATACTATATAATACTGGTCAGACACAGAGAACTGATACTATATACTACTGGTCAGACACAGAGAACTGATACTATATAATACTGGTCAGACACAGAGAACTGATACTATATAATACTGGTCAGACACAGAGAACTGATACTATATAATACTGGTCAGACACAGAGAACTGATACTATATACTACTGGTCAGACACAGAGAACTGATACTATATACTACTGGTCAGACACAGAGAACTGATACTATATAATACTGGTCAGACACAGAGAACTGATACTATATAATACTGGTCAGACACAGAGAACTGATACTATATAATACTGGTCAGACACAGAGAACTGATACTATATAATACTGGTCAGACACAGAGAACTGATACTATATAATACTGGTCAGACACAGAGAACTGATACTATATAATACTGGTCAGACACAGAGAACTGATACTATATACTACTGGTCAGACACAGAGAACTGATACTATATACTACTGGTCAGACACAGAGAACTGATACTATATACTACTGGTCAGACACAGAGAACTGATACTATATAATACTGGTCAGACACAGAGAACTGATACTATATACTACTGGTCAGACACAGAGAACTGATACTACAGTGGGGGAAAAAAGTATTTAGTCAGCCACCAATTGTGCAAGTTCTCCCACTTAAAAAGATGAGAGAGGCCTGTAATTTTCATCATAGGTACATGTCAACTATGACAGACAAAATGAGAAAAAAAAATCCAGAAAATCACATTGTAGGATTTTTTATGAAATTTATTTGCAAATTATGGTGGAAAATAAGTATTTGGTCAATAACAAAAGTTTCTCAATACTTTTGTTATATACCCTTTGTTGGCAATGACACAGGTCAAAACCGTTTTCTGTAAGTCTTCACAAGGTTTTCACACACAATGTTGCTGGTATTTTGGCCCATTCCTCCATGCAGATCTCCTCTAGAGCAGTGATGTTTTGGGGGGGCCCGGGGGGGGGGCTGTCCGCTGGGCAACACGGACTTTCAACTCCCTCCAAAAATGTTCTATGGGGTTGAGATCTGGAGACTGGCTAGGCCACTCCAGGACTTGAAATTGCTTCTTACGAAGGCCACTCCTTCGTTGCCCGGGCGGTGTGTTTGGGATCATTGTCATGCTGAAAGACCCAGTCACGTTTCATCTTCAATGCCCTTGAATGATGGAAGGAGGTTTTCACTCAAAATCTCACGATTAACATGGCCCCATTCATTCTTTCCTTTACACGGATCAGTCGTCCTGGTCCCTTTGCAGAAAAACAGCCCCAAAGCATTATGTTTCCACCCCCCATGCTTCACAGTAGGTATGGTGTTCTTTGGATGCAACTCAGCAATTCTTGGTCCTCCAAACACGACGAGTTGAGTTTTTACCAAAAAGTTATATTTTGGTTTCATATGACATTCTCCCCAATCATCTTCTGGATCATCCAAATGCACTCTAGCAAACTTCAGATGGGCCTGGACATGTACTGGCTTAAGCAGGGAAACACGTCTGCACTGCAGGATTTGAGTCCCTGGTGGCGTAGTGTGTTACTGATGGTAGGCTTTGTTACTTTGGTCCCAGCTCTCTGCAGGTCATTCACTAGGTCCCCCCGTGTGGTTCTGGGATTTTTGCTCGCCGTTCTTGTGATCATTTTGACCACACGGGGTGAGATCTTGCGTGGAGCCCCAGATCGAGGGAGATTATCAGTGGTCTTGTATGTCTTCCATTTCCTAATAATTGCTCCCACAGTTGATTTCTTCAAACCAAGCTGCTTAACTATTGCAGATTCAGTCTTCCCAGCCTGGTGCAGGTCTACAATTTTGTTTCTGGTGTCCTTTGACAGCTCTTTGGTCTTGGCCATAGTGGAGTTTGGAGTGTGACTGTTTGAGGTTGTGGACAGGTGTATTTTATACTGATAACAAGTTCAAACAGGTGCCATTAATACAGGTAACGAGTGGAGGACAGAGGAGCCTCTTAAAGAAGAAGTTACAGGTCTGTGAGAGCCATAAATCTTGCTTGTTTGTAGGTGACCAAATACTTATTTTCCACCATAATTTTGCAAATAAATTCATAAAAAATCCAACAATGTATTTTCTGGATTTTTTTTTCTCAATTTGTCTGTCATAGTTACGTGTACCTATTATGAAAATTACAGGCCTCTCTCATCTTTTAAGTGGGAGAACTGCACACTTTGGTGGCTAACTATATACATTTTTTCCCCACTGTATATACTACTGGTCAGACACAGAGAACTGATACTATATAATACTGGTCAGACACAGAGAACTGATTACTATATACTACTGGTCAGACACAGAGAACTTGATACTATTATAATACTGGTCAGGACACAGAGAACTGATACTATATAATACTGGATCAGACACAGAGGAACTGATACTATATACTACTGGTCAGACACAGAGAACTGATACTATATAATACTGGTCAGACACAGAGAACTGATACTATATAATACTGGTCGCAGACACAGAGAACTGATACTATATAATACTGGTCAGACACAGAGAACTGATACTATATACTACTGGTCAAGACACAGAGAAGTGATTACTATATAATACTGGTCAGACACAGAGAACTGATACTATATACTACTGGTCAGACACAGAGAACTGATACTATATACTACTGGTCAGACACAGAGAACTGATACTAAATACTACTGGTCAGACACAGAGAACTGATACTATATACTACTGGTCAGACACAGAGAACTTGATACTATATACTACTGGTCAGACACAGAGAACTGATACTATATAATACTGGTCAGACACAGAGAACTGATACTATATAATACTGGTCAGACACAGAGAACTGATACTATATAATACTGGTCAGACACAGAGAACTGATACTATATAATACTGTCAGACACAGAGAACCTGATACTATATACTACTTGTCAGACACAGAGAACTGATACTATATACTACTGGTCAGACACAGAGAACTGATACTATATAATACTGGTCCAGACACAGATAACTGATACTATATAATACTGGTCAGACACAGATAACTGATACTATATAATACTGGTCAGACAAAGATAACTGATACTATATAATACTGGTCAGACACAGAGAACTGATACTATATAATACTGGTCAGACACAGAGAACTGATACTATATAATACTGGTCAGACACAGAGATCTGATACTATATACTACTGGTCAGACACAGAGAACTGATACTATATACTACTGGTCAGACACAGAGAACTGATACTATATATACTGGTCAGACACAGAGAACTGATACTATATACTACTGGTCAGACAGGACAGAACTGATACTATATAATACTGGTCAGACACAGAGAACTGATACTATATAATACTGGTCAGACACAGAGAACTGATACTATATACTACTGGTCAGACACAGAGAACTGATTACTATATACTACTGGTCAGACACAGAGAACTGATACTATATACTACTGGTCAGACACAGAGAACTGATACTATATAATACTGGTCAGACACAGAGAAACTGATACTATATAATACTGGTCAGACACAGAGAACTGATACTATATAATACTGGTCAGACACAGAGAACTGATACTATATACTACTGGTCAGACACAGAGAACTGATACTATATACTACTGGTCAGACACAGAGAACTGATACTATATACTACTGGTCAGACACAGAGAACTGATACTATATAATACTGGTCAGACACAGAGAACTGATACTATATACTACTGGTCAGACACAGAGAACTGATACTATATACTACTGGTCAGGACACAGAGAACTGATACTATATACTACTGGTCAGACACAGAGAACTGATACTATATAATACTGGTCAGACACAGAGAACTGATACTATATAATACTGGTCAGACACAGAGAACTGATACTATATACTACTGGTCAGACACAGAGAACTGATACTATATATACTGGTCAGACACAGAGAACTGATACTATATATACTGGTCAGACACAGAGAACTGATACTAATATACTACTGGTCAGACACAGAGAACCTGATACTATATACTACTGGTCAGACACAGAGAACTGATACTATATAATAACTGGTCAGACACAGAGAACTGATACTATATACTACTGGTCAGACACAGAGAACTGATACTATATACTACTGGTCAGACACAGAGAATTGATACTATATAATACTGGTCAGACACAAGAGAACTGATACTATATACTACTGGTCAGACACAGAGAACTGATACTATATACTACTGGTCAGACACAGAGAACTGATACTATATAATACTGGTCAGACACAGAGAACTGATACTATTATAATACTGGTCAGACACAGA
Organism: Coregonus ussuriensis; assembly: GCA_031479575.1. NCBI lineage: Eukaryota > Metazoa > Chordata > Actinopteri > Salmoniformes > Salmonidae > Coregonus > Coregonus ussuriensis. The sequence continues at coordinate 103,866,747 of CM062473.1, read as the reverse complement.
GAACTGATACTAATATACTACTGGTCAGACACAGAGAACTGATACTATTATACTACTGGTCAGACACAGAGAACTGATACTATATACTCTGGTCAGACAAGAGAACTGATACTAATAATACTGGTCAGACACAGAGAAACTGATACTATATACTACTGGTCAGACACAGAGAACTGATACTATATACTACTGGTCAGACACAGAGAACTGATACTATATAATACTGGTCAGACACAGAGAACTGATACTATATAATACTGGTCAGACACAGAGAACTGATACTATATAATACTGGTCAGACACAGAGAACTGATACTATATACTACTGGTCAGGACACAGAGAACTGATACTATATACTACTGGTCAGACAACAGAGAAGCTGATACTATATAATACTGGTCAGACACAGAGAACTGATACTATATAACTACTGGTCAGACACAGAGAACTGATACTATATACTACTGGTCAGACACAGAGAACTGATACTATATAATACTGGTCAGACACAGAGAACTGATACTATATAATACTGGTCAGACACAGAGAACTGATACTATATACTACTGGTCAGACACAGAGAACTGATACTATATACTACTGGTCAGACACAGAGAACTGATACTATATAATACTGGTCAGACACAGAGAACTGATACTATATAATACTGGTCAGACACAGAGAACTGATACTATATACTACTGGTCAGACACAGAGAACTGATACTATATACTACTGGTCAGACACAGAGAACTGATACTATATAATACTGGTCAGACACAGAGAACTGATACTATATACTACTGGTCAGACACAGAGAACTGATACTATATACTACTGGTCAGACACAGAGAACTGATACTATATAATACTGGTCAGACACAGAGAACTGATACTATATAATACTGGTCAGACACAGAGAACTGATACTATATAATACTGGTCAGACACAGAGAACTGATACTATATACTACTGGTCAGACACAGAGAACTGATACTATATAATACTGGTCAGACACAGAGAACTGATACTATATAATACTGGTCAGACACAGAGAACTGATACTATATAATACTGGTCAGACACAGAGAACTGATACTATATAATACTGGTCAGACACAGAGAACTGATACTATATAATACTGGTCAGACACAGAGAACTGATACTATATACTACTGGTCAGACACAGAGAACTGATACTATATAATACTGGTCAGACACAGAGAACTGATACTATATAATACTGGTCAGACACAGAGAACTGATACTATATACTACTGGTCAGACACAGAGAACTGATACTATATACTACTGGTCAGACACAGAGAACTGATACTATATAATACTGGTCAGACACAGAGAACTGATACTATATACTACTGGTCAGACACAGAGAACTGATACTATATACTACTGGTCAGACACAGAGAACTGATACTATATACTACTGGTCAGACACAGAGAACTGATACTATATACTACTGGTCAGACACAGAGAACTGATACTATATAATACTGGTCAGACACAGAGAACTGATACTATATACTACTGGTCAGACACAGAGAACTGATACTATATAATACTGGTCAGACACAGAGAACTGATACTATATAATACTGGTCAGACACAGAGAACTGATACTATATAATACTGGTCAGACACAGAGAACTGATACTATATAATACTGGTCAGACACAGAGAACTGATACTATATAATACTGGTCAGACACAGAGAACTGATACTATATACTACTGGTCAGACACAGAGAACTGATACTATATACTACTGGTCAGACACAGAGAACTGATACTATATACTACTGGTCAGACACAGAGAACTGATACTATATACTACTGGTCAGACACAGAGAACTGATACTATATAATACTGGTCAGACACAGAGAACTGATACTATATAATACTGGTCAGACACAGAGAACTGATACTATATAATACTGGTCAGACACAGAGAACTGATACTATATAATACTGGTCAGACACAGAGAACTGATACTATATACTACTGGTCAGACACAGAGAACTGATACTATATACTACTGGTCAGACACAGAGAACTGATACTATATAATACTGGTCAGACACAGAGAACTGATACTATATACTACTGGTCAGACACAGAGAACTGATACTATATAATACTGGTCAGACACAGAGAACTGATACTATATAATACTGGTCAGACACAGAGAACTGATACTATATACTACTGGTCAGACACAGAGAACTGATACTATATACTACTGGTCAGACACAGAGAACTGATACTATATAATACTGGTCAGACACAGAGAACTGATACTATATAATACTGGTCAGACACAGAGAACTGATACTATATAATACTGGTCAGACACAGAGAACTGATACTATATACTACTGGTCAGACACAGAGAACTGATACTATATAATACTGGTCAGACACAGAGAACTGATACTATATAATACTGGTCAGACACAGAGAACTGATACTATATACTACTGGTCAGACACAGAGAACTGATACTATATACTACTGGTCAGACACAGAGAACTGATACTATATACTACTGGTCAGACACAGAGAACTGATACTATATACTACTGGTCAGACACAGAGAACTGATACTATATAATACTGGTCAGACACAGAGAACTGATACTATATACTACTGGTCAGACACAGAGAACTGATACTATATAATACTGGTCAGACACAGAGAACTGATACTATATAATACTGGTCAGACACAGAGAACTGATACTATATACTACTGGTCAGACACAGAGAACTGATACTATATACTACTGGTCAGACACAGAGAACTGATACTATATAATACTGGTCAGACACAGAGAACTGATACTATATAATACTGGTCAGACACAGAGAACTGATACTATATACTACTGGTCAGACACAGAGAACTGATACTATATAATACTGGTCAGACACAGAGAACTGATACTATATACTACTGGTCAGACACAGAGAACTGATACTATATAATACTGGTCAGACACAGAGAACTGATACTATATAATACTGGTCAGACACAGAGAACTGATACTATATACTACTGGTCAGACACAGAGAACTGATACTATATAATACTGGTCAGACACAGAGAACTGATACTATATAATACTGGTCAGACACAGAGAACTGATACTATATAATACTGGTCAGACACAGAGAACTGATACTATATACTACTGGTCAGACACAGAGAACTGATACTATATACTACTGGTCAGACACAGAGAACTGATACTATATAATACTGGTCAGACACAGAGAACTGATACTATATACTACTGGTCAGACACAGAGAACTGATACTATATAATACTGGTCAGACACAGAGAACTGATACTATATAATACTGGTCAGACACAGAGAACTGATACTATATAATACTGGTCAGACACAGAGAACTGATACTATATAATACTGGTCAGACACAGAGAACTGATACTATATAATACTGGTCAGACACAGAGAACTGATACTATATACTACTGGTCAGACACAGAGAACTGATACTATATAATACTGGTCAGACACAGAGAACTGATACTATATAATACTGGTCAGACACAGAGAACTGATACTATATACTACTGGTCAGACACAGAGAACTGATACTATATACTACTGGTCAGACACAGAGAACTGATACTATATACTACTGGTCAGACACAGAGAACTGATACTATATACTACTGGTCAGACACAGAGAACTGATACTATATAATACTGGTCAGACACAGAGAACTGATACTATATACTACTGGTCAGACACAGAGAACTGATACTATATAATACTGGTCAGACACAGAGAACTGATACTATATAATACTGGTCAGACACAGAGAACTGATACTATATACTACTGGTCAGACACAGAGAACTGATACTATATACTACTGGTCAGACACAGAGAACTGATACTATATAATACTGGTCAGACACAGAGAACTGATACTATATAATACTGGTCAGACACAGAGAACTGATACTATATAATACTGGTCAGACACAGAGAACTGATACTATATACTACTGGTCAGACACAGAGAACTGATACTATATACTACTGGTCAGACACAGAGAACTGATACTATATAATACTGGTCAGACACAGAGAACTGATACTATATAATACTGGTCAGACACAGATAACTGATACTATATAATACTGGTCAGACACAGAGAACTGATACTATATAATACTGGTCAGACACAGAGAACTGATACTATATAATACTGGTCAGACACAGAGAACTGATACTATATAATACTGGTCAGACACAGAGAACTGATACTATATACTACTGGTCAGACACAGAGAACTGATACTATATACTACTGGTCAGACACAGAGAAGTGATACTATATAATACTGGTCAGACACAGAGAACTGATACTATATACTACTGGTCAGACACAGAGAACTGATACTATATAATACTGGTCAGACACAGAGAACTGATACTATATAATACTGGTCAGACACAGAGAACTGATACTATATACTACTGGTCAGACACAGAGAACTGATACTATATACTACTGGTCAGACACAGAGAACTGATACTATATAATACTGGTCAGACACAGATAACTGATACTATATAATACTGGTCAGACACAGAGAACTGATACTATATAATACTGGTCAGACACAGAGAACTGATACTATATAATACTGGTCAGACACAGAGAACTGATACTATATAATACTGGTCAGACACAGAGAACTGATACTATATAATACTGGTCAGACACAGAGAACTGATACTATATACCGGTAATACTGGTCAGACACAGAGAACTGATACTATATACTACTGGTCAGACACAGAGAACTGATACTATATAATACTGGTCAGACACAGAGAACTGATACTATATACTACTGGTCAGACACAGAGAACTGATACTATATAATACTGGTCAGACACAGAGAACTGATACTATATAATACTGGTCAGACACAGAGAACTGATACTATATACTACTGGTCAGACACAGAGAACTGATACTATATAATACTGGTCAGACACAGAGAACTGATACTATATAATACTGGTCAGACACAGAGAACTGATACTATATACTACTGGTCAGACACAGAGAACTGATACTGTATAATACTGGTCAGACACAGAGAACTGATACTGTATACTTGTTGTTGGGTGGGATTGGCATGGGGCTGTGGGGGGGCCATGGGTGGTTTTCACACTTTCTTTGGATTTCTCGTCCCTTAGTGATTGTTAGAAACAGGTTTGGTCCAAATCGGATGTTAGGTACTATATTTATTGAATATTATATGAATCCTATTAATTAAAATGGCCTTTGGGTGCACTCAATTGGCCAAAATGGCCATTTGGGTGCACTCAATTAGCTGCATTTCTCTGAGATCAAATTATATTTAAACAAAATAGTGTTGCAGGAATGCTAATGTTATCTGTTTCTAACTACAGAAATGATTTCAGAAGAATCTGAGATGGTGGGTGTCATGGTTTGCTGAAATTACATGGAACGACCCTTTAGTTGTTAATTAAATTCTGATTGTAAGATATTACACAAATATGACCTTAAGGGTAGTTATTAACAGGATTAATCATGACCTTAGGGGCAGTTATTAACAGGATTAATCATGACCTTAGGGGTAGTTATTGACAGGATTAATCATGACCTTTGGGCAATGGCATCCCAAATGGGCCCTGGTCTAAAGTAGTGCTCTATATAGGGAATAGGATGCCATTTGGGACGTAACAATACTTTTCAAGAGTAGTTCCTGAATCTGTTGACCTTGCTGCTGCTATTGTTACAGTGTCTGTCTGTCTGTTCTCTTAAAATAGTGTCCTTCTGAGACGGTATAGTCTGTCTGTCTGTGCATGAACATGTTTTTCTGTTTCCTTTTGTTCCTTAGGTCAGTTTTCCGTTTGTATTTTGTCCGGATCCGAGAAAACTGAACAACTTCCATCTTTTAAAACAGCCAGGCGTGTTGTAGCACTGCCATGAGCACTTCTATATAATACACTCCACATTCACATATAACCCTCTGGCCTGCAGTGACAATTCACACAACACTGGCATGAGCACTTATATATAATACACTCCACATTCACATATAACCCTCTGGCCTGCAGTGACAATTCACAGAACACTGGCATGAGCACTTCTATATAATACACTCCACATTCACATATAACCCTCTGGCCTGCAGTGACAATTCACAGAACACTGCCATGAGCACTTCTATATAATACACTCCACATTCACATATAACCCTCTGGCCTGCAGTGACAATTCACAGAACACTGCCATGAGCACTTCTATATAATACACTCCACATTCACATATAACCCTCTGGCCTGCAGTGACAATTCACAGAACACTGCCATGAGCACTTCTATATAATACACTCCACATTCACATATAACCCTCTGGCCTGCAGTGACAATTACCAGAACACTGCCATGAGCACTTCTATATAATACACTCCACATTCACATATAACCCTCTGGCCTGCAGTGACAATTACCAGAACACTGCCATGAGCACTTCTATATAATACACTCCAAATTCACATATAACCCTCTGGCCTGCAGTGACAATTCACAGAACACTGCCATGAGCACTTCTATATAATACACTCCACATTCACATATAACCCTCTGGCCTGCAGTGACAATTACCAGAACACTGCCATGAGCACTTCTATATAATACACTCCACATTCACATATAACCCTCTGGCCTGCAGTGACAATTACCAGAACACTGCCATGAGCACTTCTATATAATACACTCCACATTCACATATAACCCTCTGGCCTGCAGTGAAATTTCACAGAACACTGCCATGAGCACTTCTATATAATACACTCCACATTCACATATAACCCTCTGGCCTGCAGTGACAATTACCAGAACACTGCCATGAGCACTTCTATATAATACACTCCACATTCACATATAACCCTCTGGCCTGCAGTGACAATTACCAGAACACTGCCATGAGCACTTCTATATAATACACTCCACATTCACATATAACCCTCTGGCCTGCAGTGACAATTACCAGAACACTGCCATGAGCACTTATGTATAATACACTCCACATTCACATATAACCCTCTGGCCTGCAGTGACAATTACCAGAACACTGCCATGAGCACTTCTATATAAAACACTCCACATTCACATATAACCCTCTGGCCTGCAGTGACAATTACCAGAACACTGCCATGAGCACTTCTATATAATACACTCCACATTCACATATAACCCTCTGGCCTGCAGTGACAATTACCAGAACACTGCCATGAGCACTTCTATATAAAACACTCCACATTCACATATAACCCTCTGGCCTGCAGTGACAATTACCAGAACACTGCCATGAGCACTTCTATATAATACACTCCACATTCACATATAACCCTCTGGCCTGCAGTGACAATTCACAGAACACTGCCATGAGCACTTCTATATAAAACACTCCACATTCACATATAACCCTCTGGCCTGCAGTGACAATTACCAGAACACTGCCATGAGCACTTCTATATAATACACTCCACATTCACATATAACCCTCTGGCCTGCAGTGACAATTCACAGAACACTGCCATGAGCACTTCTATATAATACACTCCACATTCACATATAACCCTCTGGCCTGCAGTGACAATTCACAGAACACTGCCATGAGCACTTCTATATAAAACACTCCACATTCACATATAACCCTCTGGCCTGCAGTGACAATTACCAGAACACTGCCATGAGCACTTCTATATAATACACTCCACATTCACATATAACCCTCTGGCCTGCAGTGACAATTACCAGAACACTGCCATGAGCACTTCTATATAATACACTCCACATTCACATATAACCCTCTGGCCTGCAGTGACAATTCACAGAACACTGCCATGAGCACTTCTATATAATACACTCCACATTCACATATAACCATCTGGCCTGCAGTGACAATTCACAGAACACTGCCATGAGCACTTCTATATAATACACTCCACATTCACATATAACCCTCTGGCCTGCAGTGACAATTCACAGAACACTGCCATGAGCACTTCTATATAAAACACTCCACATTCACATATAACCCTCTGGCCTGCTATGACAATTCACAGAACACTGCCATGAGCACTTCTATATAATACACTCCACATTCACATATAACCCTCTGACCTGCAGTGACAATTCACAGAACACTGCCATGAGCACTTCTATATAATACACTCCACATTCACATATAACCCTCTGGCCTGCAGTGACAATTACCAGAACACTGCCATGAGCACTTCTATATAATACACTCCACATTCACATATAACCCTCTGGCCTGCAGTGACAATTACCAGAACACTGCCATGAGCACTTCTATATAATACACTCCACATTCACATATAACCCTCTGGCCTGCAGTGACAATTACCAGAACACTGCCATGAGCACTTCTATATAATACACTCCACATTCACATATAACCCTCTGGCCTGCAGTGACAATTACCAGAACACTGCCATGAGCACTTCTATATAATACACTCCACATTCACATATAACCCTCTGGCCTGCAGTGACAATTACCAGAACACTGCCATGAGCACTTCTATATAAAACACTCCACATTCACATATAACCCTCTGGCCTGCAGTGACAATTACCAGAACACTGGCATTGTATAGCCTGAGTCCCAAATGGGACTCTGTTCCACTCCACATGGCTCTGGTCGAATGTAGTGCACTATGAAGTGAATAGGGTGCCATTTGGGATGCGACCTATATCGCCTGGAATAATTATAATAATAATATGCCATTTAGCAGACGCTTTTATCCAAAGCGACTTACAGTCATGCATGCATACATTATTATTTTTTGTGTATGTGTGGTCCCGGGGATCGAACCCACTATCTTGGCGTTACAAGCGCTGTGCTCTACCAGCTGAGCTACAGAGGACCACATTCTAACTACACCTTCTGTGGTAACACGACATCAAATACAAAGAGTCTAACTACACCTTCTGTGGTAACACAAGATCCGATACAAAGAGTCTAACTACACCTTCTGTGGTAACACGACATCAGATACAAAGAGTCTAACTACACCTTCTGTGGTAACACAAGATCAGATACAAAGAGTCTAACTACACCTTCTGTGGTAACACAAGATCCGATACAAAGAGTCTAACTACACCTTCTGTGGTAACATGACATCAGATACAAAGAGTCTAACTACACCTTCTGTGGTAACACAAGATCAGATACAAAATAGTTCCGATTCAGTGTTGAGATAAGCATGGACAACTCTTTCCCTGCAGTCCTTTTCATTGACGTCAACGGGAACCCATTTGTGCAGGTCTCAAGTCAGAATATCCCCCAGTCAGTTGTATTGAGGGCCTCTTTGTAACAACCTCCAGTCAGTCTTTTGTAAAGGGCATCCAGATGTTATCAGTGTCAAGGTGTGCTGCCCCCCAGGGAGTTGCTTCAGGTGAATGAAACAACCGTCTGATGCTGTCAAACTCCATGGATGCATCCCATATGGCCACCATATGGTCTCTGGTCAAAAGTAGCGCACTAGGCAACAGGGTGCCATTTGGGACGCAAACCTTGTCTGCCGGCTTTGTGGCGATTTTCTCCTGGTAGGTGAAACTAACACACACCTGTCTCTGTGGCGTTAAATCTGGCGTTTTTAATCGGCCTTTGGATGAGATAGGGTGGTATTTCGTGCCTTGAAATGTACGGCCAGTCACTCACGTTTGATAAATGGAAAATTAGGTTAGATAAGCTGACACTGGTGGGAAGCCTGTACATTTTTTTGCAATGCAAATATTCTGGGTAGCCATTTTAATAGATGTTCAGGAGTCTTATAGCTTGGGGTTAGAAGCTGTTTAGAAGCCTCTTGGACCTAGACATGGGGCTCCGGTACCGCTTGCCATGCGGTAGAGGAGAGAACAGTCTATGACTAGGGTGGCTGGAGTCTTTTACAATTTTTAGGGCCTTTCTCTGACACCGCCTGGTATACAGTCGTAGTCAAACGTTTTGAGAATGACACAAGTATTGGTCTCCACAAAGTTTGCTGCTTCAGTGTTATGGGATATTTTTGTCAGATGTTACTATGGTATACTAAAGTATAATTACAAGCATTCCATAAGTGTCAAAGGCTTTTATTGACAATTACATTAAGTTTATGCAAAGAGTCAATATTTGCAGTGTTGACCCTTCTTTTTCAAGAACTCTGCAATCCGCCCTGGCATGCTGTCAATTAACTTCTGGGCCACATCCTGACTGATGGAAGCCCATTCTTGCATAATCAATGCTTGGAGTTTGTCAGAATTTGTGGGTTTTTGTTTGTCCACCCGCTTATTGAGGATCGACCACACGTTCTCTATGGGATTAAGGTCTGGGGAGTTTCCTGGCCATGGACCCAAAATGTTGATGTTTTGTTCCCCGAGCCACTTAGTTATCACTTTTGCCTTATGGCAAGGTGCTCCATCATGCTAGAAAAGGCATTGGACGTCACCAAACTGTTCTTGGATGGTTGGGAGAAGTTGCTCTTGGAGGATGTGTTGGTACCATTCTTTCTTCATGGCTGTGTTCTTATGAAAAATTGTGAGTGAGCCCAATCCCTTGGCTGAGAAACCCCACACATGAATGGTCTCAGGATGCTTTACTGTTGGCATGACACAGGACTGATAGTAGCGCTCACCTTGTCTTCTCCGGACAAGCTTTTTTCCGGATGCCCCAAACAATCGGAAAGGGGATTCATCAGAGAAAATGACTTTACCCCAGTCCTCAGCAGTCCAATCCCTGTACCTTTTGCAGAATATCAGTATGCCCCTGATGTTTTTCCTGGAGGGAAGTGGATTCTTTGCTGCCCTTTTTGACACCTGGCCATCCTCCAAAAGTCTTCGCCTCACTGCAGATGCACTCACACCTGCCTGCTGCCATTCCTGAGCAAGCTCTGCACTGGTGGTGCCCCGATCCCGCAGCTGAATCAACTTTAGGAGACGGTCCTGGTGCTTGCTGGACTTTCTTGGGCGCCCTGACGCCTTCTTCACAACAATTGAACCTCTCTCCTTGAAGTTCTTGATGATCCGATAAATGGTTGATTTAGATGCAATCTTACTAGCAGGAATATCCTTGCCTGTGAAGCCCTTTTTGTGCAAAGTAATGATGACGGCACGTGTTTCCTTGCAGGTAACCATGGTTAACAGAGGAAGAACAATTATTTCAAGCACCACCCTCCTTTTAAAGCTTCCAGTCTGTTATTATAACTCAATCAACATGACAGAGTGATCTCCAACCTTTTCCTCATCAACACTCTCACCTGTGTTAACGAGAGAAATACTGACATGATGGCAGCTGGTCCTTTTGTGGCAGGGCTAAAATGCAGTGGAAATGATTTTGGGGGATTAAGTTCATTTTCATGGCAAAAGGGGGCTTTGCAATTAATTGCAATTAATCTGATCATTCTTCATGACATTCTGGAGTATATGCAAATTGTCATTATCAAAACTGAGGCAGCAGACTTTTTGAAAATTAGTATTTGTGTCATTCCCAAAACTTTTGACCACGACTGTAGAGGTCCTGGATGGCTGGAAGCTTGGACCCAGTGATGTACTGGGCCGTACGCACTACCCTCTGTAGTGCCTTGCGGTCGGAGGCCGAGCAGTTGCCATACCAGGCGGTGATGCAACCAATCAGGATGCTCTTGATGGTGCAGCTGTAGAACTTTTTGAGGATCTGAGGACCCATGCCAAATATGTCCAGTCTCCTGAGGGGGAATAGGCTTTGTAGTGCTCTCTTTATGACTGTCTTGGAGTTCTTGGACCATGATAGTTTGTTAGTGATGTGGACACCAAGGAACTTGAAGCTCTCAACCTGCTCCTCTACAGCCCCGTCAATGAGAATATGGGTGTGTTCAGTCCTCTTCTTTTTCCTGTAGTCCACAATCATCTCCTTTGTCTTGATCACGTTGAGGGAGAGGTTGTTGTCCTGGCACCACACGGCCAGGTCGCTGATCTCCTCCCTATAGGCTGTCTCATCGTTGTCTTTGATCAGGCCTACCACTGTTCTTTCATCGGCAAACTTAATGATGGTGTTAGAGTTGTGCCTGGCCATGCAGTCATGAGTGAACAGGGAGTACAGAAGGGGACTGAGCATGCACCCCTGAGGGGCCCCCATGTTGAGGATCAGCTTGGCAGATGTATTGTTACCTACCCTTATTACCTGGGGGCGGCCCGTCAGGAAGTCCAGGATCCAGTTGCAGAGGGAGGTGTTTAGTCCCAGGGTCCTTAGCTTAGTGATGATCAATGAGGTCACTATGGTATTGAACGCTGAGCTGTAGTCAATGAATAGCATTCTCACATAGGTGTTCCTTTTGTCCAGGTGTGAAAGGGCAGTGTGGCTCTGTTGGGGCGGTATGCAAATTGGAGTGGGTCTAGGGTGTTTTGGATATTCCAGTCTGTGCTAGTAAAACAGTCCTGTAGCTTAGCATCTGCTTCATCTGACAACTTTTTAATTAACTAAGTAACTGGTGCTTCCTGCTTTAGTTTTTGCTTGTAAGCAGGAATCAGGAGGATATAACTACGGTCAGATTTGCCAAATGGAGGGCAAGGGAGAGCTTTGTACGCGTCTCTGTGTGTGGAGTAAAGGTGGGCTGGAGTTCTTTTCCCTCTGGTTGCACATTTAACATGCTGGTAGAAATGAGGTGAAACTTTAAGTTTCCCTGCATTAAAGTCCCCGGCCACTAGGAGCGCCACCTCTGGATGATCGTTTTCCTGTTTGCTTATTGCTTATTGGTCTTAGTGCCAGCATTTGTTTGTGGTGGTAAATAGACAGCTACGAAGAATATAGATGAAAACGCTCTTGGTAGACAGTGTGGTCTACAGCTTATCATGAGACATTCAACCTAAGGCGAGCAAATCCTCGAGACTTCCTTAGATATCGTGCACCAGCTGTTGTTTACGAATATACATAGACCGCCTCCCCTTGTCTTTCCAGAGGCTGCTGTTCTATCCTGCCAATACAGTGTATAACCCGCCAGCTGTATGTAATTCATGTCGTCGTTCAGCCACGACTCGGTGAAACATAAAATATTGCCGTTTTTAATGTCATATTGGTAGGATATACATGCTTGTAGTTCGTCCACTTTATTTTCCAGCGATTGTACGTTGGCCAATAGTACCCTTCCGTGATATCCGTGAGTCTCTTTCTCCTGCGAATGACGGGGATGAGGGCCTTGTCAGGTGTCTGGATCAATTCCATCTCATCCGACTCATTAAATAAAAATTATTCATCCAGTTCAAGGTGAGTAATCGCTGTGCTGATATCCAGAAGCTATGTTTCGGTCATAAGAGAAGGTAGCAGTAGCATTTTGGACAAAATAAGTTACAAACAATGTGAGAAAACTAAATAGCACGGTTGGTTAAGAGCCCATAAAATGGCAGCCATCCCCTCCCATCACCTCCCATCCCCTCCCTTAAATGTTTCGTATTGACTGACCTTCATGTCTTAAAGTAATGATGGACTGTCATTTCTCTTTGCTTATTTGAGCTGTTCTTGCCATAATATGGACTTGGTCTTTTACCAAATAGGGCTATCTTCTGTATACCCCCACCTACCTTGTCACAACACAACTGATTGGCTCAAACACATTTAGAAGGAAAGAAATTCCACAAATTAACTTTTAAGATACACACCTGTTAATTGAAATGCATTCCAGGTGACTACCTCATGAAGCTGGTTGAGAGAATGCCAACAGTGTGCAAAGCTGTCATCAAGGCACAGGGTGGCTATTTGAAAAATCTCAAATATAAAATATATTTTGATTAAAAAATGTTTGGTTACTACATGATTCCATATGTGTTATTTAATAGTTTTGATGTCTTAACTATTAGTCTACAATGTAGAATAAAAATAAAGAAAAACCCTTGAATGAGTAGGTGTGTCCAAACTTTGACTGGTGCTGTATATATATATATATATATATATATATATATATATATATATATATATATATATATATATATATATATATATATATATATATACATTATATACAGTGCATTCAGAAGTATTCAGACCCCTTGACTTTTTCCACATTTTGTTAAGTTACAGCCTTATTGTAAAATTGATTTAAAAAAAAAAATCCCCCTCATCAATCTACACACAATAGCCCATAATGAAAAAGCAAAAGTATTAAAATATAAAACACTGAAATATCACATTTACATAAGTATTCAGACCCTTTACTCAGTACTTTGTTTAAGCACCTTTGGCAGAGATTACAGCCTTGAGTCTACTTAGGTATGACGCTACATGCGTGGCAAACCTGTATTTGGGGAGTTTCTCCCATTCTTCTCTGCAGATCCTCCTCTGTTAAGCTACACTGCTATTTTCAGGTCTCTCCAGAGATGTTCGATCGGGTTCAAGTCCGGGCTCTGGCTGAGCAACTCAAGGACATTGTCATGGCTATGTTGGAAGGAACATTCACCGCAGGCTGAGGTCCTGAAAAACATCCCCACAGCATGATGCTGCCACCACCATGCTTCGCCGTAGGAATGGTGCCAGGTTTCATCCAGACGTGACGCTTGGTATTCAGGCCAAAGAGTTAAATATTGGTTTCATCAGACCAGAGAATCTTGTTTCTCATGGTCTGAGAGTCTTTAGGTGCCTTTTGGCAAACTCCAAGCGGGCTGTCATGTGCCTTTTACTGAGGAGCGGCTTCCCGTCTGGCCACTCTACCATAAAGGCCTGATTGGGTGGAGCGCTGCAGAGATGGTTGTCCTTCTGGAAGGTTCTCCCATCTTCACAGAGGAACTCTAGAGCTCTGTCAGTGTGACCATCGGGTTCTTGGTCACCTCACCGACCAAGGCCATTCTCCCCCGATTGCTCGGTTTGACCGGGCGGCCAAAACGCAATTGGCAAGAAAAGACCTGGGTCCGGGCTGTTCCAGTTAGGCCCACTTTTAGTTCGAAGACTGAGAGAAGTAGAATGACTGTTGCTTGTTGTTGTTTTGATGAGTGCCTGTGATGCAATCTACAGTGGAGGCAGAAGGAATGATAATGTGTGCGGCCCAAATGGCACTCTGTTCCCTATGCTCATAGGGCTCTGGTCTAAAGTAGTGCACTACGTTGGGAATAGGGGTGCCATTTGTGACCCAGTCAATGTGTATGGGAGGCAGGCAGCAGGACGATAATATATGTGGGTGAAATGAGCTGAGTTTCACTCCAGTGGTAGTCATCTCTGAGGATATCAGTTCCCGCTCTCACAGGATTATTCCACTGATCAGATTACTCTTATTATTCACTGCATCAGCACAAATACACACACTGATAGAGAGAGAATGCGCAACACATCTTAGGGCTGGTGAAGCAGCACAGAGCCAGAGCAGGCTAGTGGACGAGCATAGAGCAGGCTGGTGGACCAGCATAGAGCAGGCTAGTGGACGAGCATAGAGCAGGCTAGTGGACGAGCATAGAGCCAGCTAGTGGACGAGGATAGAGCAGGCTAGTGGACGAGCATAGAGCAGGCTAGTGGACGAGCATAGAGCCGGCTAGTGGACGAGCATAGAGCAGGCTAGTGGACGAGCATAGAGCAGGCTAGTGGACGAGCATAGACCAGGATAGTGGACGAGCATAGAGCCAGCTAGTGGACGAGCATAGAGCAGGCTAGTGGACGAGCATAGAGCAGGCTAGTGGACGAGCATAGAGCCGGCTAGTGGACGAGCATAGAGCCAGCTAGTGGACAAGCATAGAGCAGGCTAGTGGACGAGCATAGAGCAGGCTAGTGGACGAGCATAGAGCAGGCTAGTGGACGAGCATAGAGCAGGCTAGTGGACGAGCATAGAGCAGGCTAGTGGACGAGCATAGAGCAGGCTAGTGGACGAGCATAGAGCAGGCTATTGGACCAGCATAGAGCAGGCTAGTGGAGCAGCATAGAGCCAGCTAGTGGACGAGCATAGAGCCAGCTAGTGGACGAGCATAGAGCAGGCTAGTGGACGAGCATAGAGCCGGCTAGTGGACGAGCATAGAGCCGGCTAGTGGAGGAGCATAGAACAGGCTAGTGGACGAGCATAGAGCCAGCTAGTGGACGAGCATAGAGCAGGCTAGTGGACGAGCATAGAGCCGGCTAGTGGAGGAGCATAGAACAGGCTAGAGGACCAGCATAGACCAGGATAGTGGACCAGCATAGAGCCAGCTAGTGGACGAGCATAGAGCAGGCTAGTGGACGAGCATAGAGCAGGCTAGTGGACGAGCATAGAGCAGGCTAGTGGACGAGCATAGAGCAGGCTAGTGGACGAGCATAGAGCCAGCTAGTGGACGAGGATAGAGCAGGCTAGTGGACGAGCATAGAGCAGGCTAGTGGACGAGCATAGAGCCGGCTAGTGGACGAGCATAGAGCAGGCTAGTGGACGAGCATAGAGCAGGCTAGTGGACGAGTATAGACCAGGATAGTGGACGAGCATAGAGCCAGCTAGTGGACGAGCATAGAGCAGGCTAGTGGACGAGCATAGAGCAGGCTAGTGGACGAGCATAGAGCCGGCTAGTGGACGAGCATAGAGCCAGCTAGTGGACAAGCATAGAGCAGGCTAGTGGACGAGCATAGAGCAGGCTAGTGGACGAGCATAGAGCAGGCTAGTGGACGAGCATAGAGCAGGCTAGTGGACGAGCATAGAGCAGGCTAGTGGACGAGCATAGAGCAGGCTAGTGGACGAGCATAGAGCAGGCTATTGGACCAGCATAGAGCAGGCTAGTGGAGCAGCATAGAGCCAGCTAGTGGACGAGCATAGAGCCAGCTAGTGGACGAGCATAGAGCAGGCTAGTGGACGAGCATAGAGCCGGCTAGTGGACGAGCATAGAGCCGGCTAGTGGAGGAGCATAGAACAGGCTAGTGGACGAGCATAGAGCCAGCTAGTGGACGAGCATAGAGCAGGCTAGTGGACGAGCATAGAGCCGGCTAGTGGAGGAGCATAGAACAGGCTAGAGGACCAGCATAGACCAGGATAGTGGACCAGCATAGAGCCAGCTAGTGGACGAGCATAGAGCAGGCTAGTGGACGAGCATAGAGCAGGCTAGTGGACGAGCATAGAGCAGGCTAGTGGACGAGCATAGAGCAGGCTATTGGACCAGCATAGAGCAGGCTAGTGGAGCAGCATAGAGCCAGCTAGTGGACGAGCATAGAGCCAGCTAGTGGACGAGCATAGAGCAGGCTAGTGGACGAGCATAGAGCCGGCTAGTGGACGAGCATAGAGCCGGCTAGTGGAGGAGCATAGAACAGGCTAGTGGACGAGCATAGAGCCAGCTAGTGGACGAGCATAGAGCAGGCTAGTGGACGAGCATAGAGCCGGCTAGTGGAGGAGCATAGAACAGGCTAGAGGACCAGCATAGACCAGGATAGTGGACCAGCATAGAGCCAGCTAGTGGACGAGCATAGAGCAGGCTAGTGGACGAGCATAGAGCAGGCTAGTGGACGAGCATAGAGCAGGCTAGTGGACGAGCATAGAGCCAGCTAGTGGACGAGCATAGAGCAGGCTAGTTGAGGAGCATAGAACAGGCTAGTGGACCAGCATAGACCAGGCTAGTGGACGAGCATAGAGCCGGCTAGTGGACGAGCATAGAGCCAGCTAGTGGACGAGCATAGAGCAGGCTAGTGGACGAGCATAGAGCCGGCTAGTGGATGAGCATAGAGCAGGCTAGTGGACGAGCATAGAGCAGGCTAGTGGACGAGCATAGAGCCGTCTGTATTCTCTGAGATGTCTGTAGCCATCACCCTCTCCCCAGGTCTGCCCAAATCCAGGTCCTCAGAGCTTGACCATCAGTAAAACTCAATAAACACTGAGCACCAATATAGAACACTAAGCAGGTGGCAAGAGGCTGAAAAGCCAGGGATAGACTGAGGAATGGAGGAGAGAGGGAGAGATGGAGGAAGGGAGAGAGAGAGACAGAGAAAGAGAGAGAGAGACAGAGAGAGAGAGAGAGAGAGAGAGAGAGAGAGAGAGAGAGAGAGAGAGAGAGAGAGAGAGAGAGAGAGAGAGAGAGAGAGCGATAGGGATAGGGATAGATAGATAGAGGAATGGAGAGAGAGGGGTCAGCAAGCCAGTCAGTCAGAGAATGTGGGATTTAGGTAAACTTTACCATACTCCTCTCTCCTCTGACATTCTCTCAGTGGTAAAAGACAGTGAATAATTCAATGGTTAGTTTAAGGCCGGACCAACATACAGTAGTATGTATCATCTGGGATATAGCGTCTGATGCAGAGAAGATCCCTCTGGATTTGGGAAAAGGGTACAGTTATTGTGTGATGCTGTAAATACAATGACTGGTAGAGTGTGACATTTATACAGAGGATCTCCTGGAAGATGACCTTCTGAAACAACGTAAGTGAAAAAGTAGATTTTCTGGGCTAAACAGATTTTTGGACACCTTCCTTCAATCTGACCAATGTCTGTTACTGCATAAAATAGATCATATCTGTGTTACATCTGGGTCAAACTGCTGCAGCATGGCAATGTGTTGAAAAAACAATTAGCTAGTTGAAACCTACTATCTTCCAGACAAGAGAAGGTAGCTATGTAGACAGGGTTGTATTGAATAAAGGTAACTATGTAGACAGGGTTGTATTGAATAAAGGTAACTATGGAGACAGGGTTGTATTGAATAAAGGTAACTATGGAGACAGGGTTGTATTGAATAAAGGTAACTATGTAGACAGGGTTGTATTGAATATAGGTAACTATGTAGACAGGGTTGTATTGAATAAAGGTAGCTATGTAGACAGGGTTATATTGAATAAAGGTAGCTATGTAGACTGTATTAAATAAAGGTAACTATGTAGACAGGGTTGTATTGAATAAAGGTAGCTATGGAGACAGGGTTGTATTGTATAAAGGTAACTATGTAGACAGGGTTGTATTGAATAAAGGTAGCTATGTAGACATGGTTGTATTGAATAAAGGTAACTATGTAGACAGGGTTGTATTGAATAAAGGTAGCAATGTAGACAGGGTTGTATTGAATAAAGGCAACTATGTAGACAGGTTTGTATTGAATAAAGGTAGCTATGTAGACTGTATTGAATAAAGGTAACTATGTAGACAGGGTTGTATTGAATAAAGGTAACTATGGAGACAGGGTTGTATTGAATAAAGGTAACTATGGAGACAGGGTTGTATTGAATAAAGGTGACTATGTAGACAGGGTTGTATTGAATAAAGGTAACTATGGAGACAGGGTTGTATTGAATAAAGGTGACTATGTAGACAGGGTTGTATTGAATAAAGGTAACTATGGAGACAGGGTTGTATTGTATAAAGGTGACTATGTAGACAGGGTTGTATTGAATAAAGGCAACTATTCAGACAGTTTGAGCCCTCAGGCATGGTTGTGGGGTTCATTTGATACATCATACTGTACGTTTATTTGAGGATAGCAAAGAATAAACGGGGCCAACATAACAATGAGGAAGTTGTAATGCCATGGGGTATGGTTTAGCCAACATACTGTACAACAGTCCACATTGACATGCACATACAGGCACATGAAACTCACTACTCAGCCTGAAGTGTCCCCACTTGGGGATGAAACTCACGACTCAGCAGTGGAGGCTCCTCAGAATATATTCACTTCACCATGTAATTGATTAAAACCCACTTTTTTTGTATCTATAGTAGCCTCAAGAGCACTCTGTAGGGTAGCACCATGGTGTAGTCGGAGTACAGCTAGCTTCCGTCCTCCTCTGGGCATATTGACTTCAATACAAAACCTAGGCGGCTCGTGGTTCTCACCCCCTTCAATAGACTTACACAGTAATTATGACAACTTCCGGAGGACGTCCTCCAACCTATCAGAGCTCTTGCAGCATGAACTGACAGCTAGAAGCAAGAGAGAGAGGGAGAGAGAGAGAGAGAGAGAGAGAGAGAGAGAGAGAGAGAGAGAGAGAGAGAGAGAGAGAGAGAGAGAGAGAGAGAAAGAGAGAGAGAGAGAGAGAACAGAGATAGAGATAGAGAGAGAACAGAGATAGAGAGAGAGAGAGAACATAGATAGAGAGAGAGAGAGAGAGAGAGAGAGAGAGAGAGAGAGAGAGAGAGAGAGAGAGAGAGAGAGAGAGAGAGAGAGAGAGAGGGAGAGAGAGAGAGAGAGAGAGAGAGAGAGAGAGAGAGAGAGAGAGAGAGAGAGAGGAAGATAGAGAGAGAGAGAGAGAGAGAGAGAGAGAGAGAGAGAGAACAGAGATAGAGATAGAGAGAGAACAGAGATAGAGAGAGAGAGAGAGAGAGAGAGAGAGAGAGAGAGATTTAGACTTTTTTTCACTTTCACTTACTTAGCTAGGTAATGCAGCTAGCTAGTTTAGCTTAATCAAATACCCAGCTCAAATAGAGAGGGATGTATGTTACCTAGCTAGACATGGCTATCAACACTGGAACTCTTCCAAGTCAAGGTAAGCTTTTGGTTTTATTACTTGATTGCCACCAGTGCCCACCGGTGTAACTGCTAAACTATACACTTTACTGCATGATTGTAGCGGGTTTACTAACGCGTTAATTCTAGTAGCTTTGTTGACTTGACGTTAGCTAATATGTTGACAACAATGTAATAAGCTGTGTGTAGCGGTTAGTGGTTATGATATGAAGGTTTGGCTTGGAAAGGTTTTTTCGCCTGGTCACAGACAGCAGATGTGTTGTGCATTGAAGTCCACAAGCGAAGGGAAAAGGTGAGAGGTGGAGAGCACGTAGATGTGAGAAGGAATTATCCAATGATTTTTATTTTTATTTATTTTTTGATCCCAGCAATGATCAAAGGGATCATGCTGTTTGTACGTGGCTTCTATGAAAGTGAACTGTGTTTGCGTGTGATCAAGGGTGTATTCATTCCGCCGATTCTGTTGATTTTTTTTTTTTTTTACGGAACGAAACGGGGATAAACATACCTCAATTTGTCCAATAGAAACTCTAGTTTTTCTACTGTTGGATTAATGATTACACCCGAGATCAGCGAGATGCAGGCAAGATTGTGCAAAGCAGTATTGAACATGTCAATGTCTGTCACCATGATTACTCAAATTTCTCTCGACCTGAGCACCTACGTTGTAAACTTTCATTCATAGGCTAGGTTGGACCAACCTCGTGATGGGGTATAGGGAATATTCAACTATTATGTAGTAGCCTAAACCTATCGATGTACAGCTAGCTTTCCGTGGCCCAACTGGTAAGGAGTTCCAGGAGGGTGGGCACGTGGGTTTGCAAAGTCAGAAGTATTCTCTAAGCAAGCAGCATGACGTCCCGTTACACACACACACACACACACACTCTCACACACACACACACACACACACACACACACACACACACACACACACACACACACACACACACACACTCTCTCTCACACACACACACACACACACACACACACACACACACTCTCTCTCACACACACACATCTGAGTTCCTTCCCGGACGATTTCTAGAACGCAAACACATTCTAACCATTCTGATTGGTCCCAAAAAACGGATGGGTTGGGGCCAAGAACTAGAACACATGTGGGTAAAGCAGCGTTTTGAAAAATTGGTCATTGGCTTTGATACTCTGATTGGTTTGAAATGATCCAATCGCTGATGACTTTGTTTTGTACAACACCCCTCCCCCCCATTTTGACATCACCACAAACAACTTCAACGACGGCGGTCTCAGACTGAAGTATGTAGTGAACACAGAGCAGCGGATGAATTCAGTTTGAGTCGTCAGGCAATAAGTCTTGCACCTCTCCCTGAGTCGTCAGGCAATAAGTCTTGCACCTCTCCCTGAGATCTACATTTCCTCTCCCATTAAGGAAAGGGATATGAATCTGTAGAGCATGAAACTGACAGCCGTTTCTTCTCCCATTAAGTAAAGGGATATGAATCTGTAGAGCATGAAACTGACAGCCGTTTCCTCTCCCATTAAGTAAAGGGATATTAATCTACAGAGCATGAAACTGACAGGCATTTCACACTTGTTGTATAATTTTGAAAATAATTTTAAAAAACAATTGACTAACATAATTATAATTGCTCATGCTAGCCAACACCAGCCATGCACCATTAGATACAGTACTTGAGGGTTTCCTCCAGTGGTCTTCTTGGGCTTCGTCCCAAATGGTACCTGTTTTCCTACAGATGTAGGATCTTACTTTGAGCCTGTTCGCTACAGCAGGGAAATAATCCTACAGAAACAGGAAACGTGAATTGTTACGTGGATTATAATTAATGGACATTTTTTGTAGGGGTTGATACATTTTTCGTAGGGAAAATCCAGTCTGAAGTTTCAAAGTGGAAATGACAAACGACAGAAGCCTTTTTAAACTTCAACTACACAACAAGTTGTACATTTCCTGCGTTGCATGAAAGTTCTCCTGCAACAGGGTGACCAAATTGAGATCCTACTTCTGCATACAGTGCACTACTTTAGACCTGAGCACTGGTCAAATCTAGTGCACTATATAGGGTATAATGTGCAATTTGGGACGCCCCCTTGGACATATTGCTTTTGTCATGTGATCTACACACACCAACGATGACCCCATAGGCCTCTATTACACAGTTCTCCACCAACCAAATGGCACCCTATTCCCTATATAGTGCACTACCTTCAACCAGAGTCAAAAGTAGTGCACTATATAGGGAATAGGGTGCCATTTTGGGACACTGCCCAAATACATGTTTATACCTAATGAGTAAACAGATACTACAAGTACCAATGTACTCATCTATACTGAGTAGTTCTGTGTCATTACATTGACACATAAATAATGACTTTAGAAAGAGAAAACCAATCATGTCCAATACTGTAGCTGTGTTGTGAAGGGAGTCCCCTTACCCTCGTCTCATCAGCCTGCTCATCTAGTCCTAAGGATATGGAATAACACTGCACTGTGACTGCATCCCAAATGCCACCCTATTACATACTGTATATGGTGCACTGCTATTGACCTGGGCCCATAGGGATCTGGCCGAAAGTAGTGCACTATGTAGGGGAATAGGGTGCCATTTGGGACTCAGCCTGTGCTTTCTGCCACAGGACGGAGAGTTGATCCCCTTAAGAAAGATCATGTAATGCATTTCAGGGGAGAAGAAGTGCAATTGGTTTTTTAATGGAATCATTAAGTATTAAAATGGTGTTTTCTGCTGCTGCCTGAGTTTGGAAATGCTTCTGGAAAAGTTGTTTTCTTTTTTTCAATATATTTTGTCAGCTATCAGTACCGTGAAATCAGTACCGTGATATCAGTACCGTGATATCAGTACCATGCTATCAGTACCGTGATATCAATACCGTCTATAGTCTACATATTACATAGAGACCAGAACTATAGTCTACATATTACATAGAGAGACCAGATCTATAGTCTACATATTACATAGAGACCAGATCTATAGTCTACATATTACATAGAGACCAGATCTATAGTCTACATATTACATAGAGACCAGATCTATAGTCTACATATTACATAGAGACCAGATCTATAGTCTACATATTACATAGAGAGACCAGATCTATAGTCTACATATTACATAGAGACCAGATCTATATTCTACATATTACATAGAGAGACCAGATCTATAGTCTACATATTACATAGAGACCAGATCTATAGTCTACATATTACATAGAGACCAGATCTATAGTCTACATATTACATAGAGACCAGATCTATAGTCTACATATTACATAGAGACCAGATCTATAGTCTACATATTACATAGAGACCAGATCTATAGTCTACATATTACATAGAGACCAGATCTATAGTCTACATATTACATAGAGACCAGATCTATAGTCTACATATTACATAGAGAGACCAGATCTATAGTCTACATATTACATAGAGACCAGATCTATAGTCTACATATTACATAGAGACCAGATCTATAGTCTACATATTACATAGAGAGACCAGATCTATAGTCTACATATTACATAGAGAGACCAGATCTATAGTCTACATATTACATAGAGAGACCAGATCTATAATATACATATTACATAGAGACCAGATCTATAGTATACATATTACATAGAGAGACCAGATCTATAGTCTACATATTACATAGAGACCAGATCTATATTCTACATATTACATAGAGAGACCAGATCTATAGTCTACATATTACATAGAGAGACCAGATCTATAGTATACATATTACATAGAGAGACCAGATCTATATTCTACATATTACATAGAGAGACCAGATCTATAGTCTACATATTACATAGAGAGACCAGATCTATAGTCTACATATTACATAGAGAGACCAGATCTATAGTCTACATATTACATAGAGACCAGATCTATAGTCTACATGTTACATAGAGACCAGATCTATAGTCTACATATTACATAGAGACCAGATCTATAGTCTACATATTACATAGAGAGACCAGATCTATAGTATACATATTACATAGAGAGACCAGATCTATAGTCTACATATTACATAGAGAGACCAGATCTATAGTCTACATATTACATAGAGACCAGATCTATAGTCTACATATTACATAGAGACCAGATCTATAGTCTACATATTACATAGAGAGACCAGATCTATAGTCTACATATTACATAGAGAGACCAGATCTATAGTCTACATATTACATAGAGACCAGATCTATAGTCTACATATTACATAGAGACCAGATCTATAGTCTACATATTACATAGAGACCAGATCTATAGTCTACATATTACATAGAGACCAGATCTATAGTCTACACATTACATAGAGAGACCAGATCTATAGTCTACATATTACATAGAGACCAGATCTATAGTCTACATATTACATAGAGACCAGATCTATAGTCTACATATTACATAGAGACCAGATCTATAGTCTACATATTACTACGGTGTCCATAGATCGATTTAAATGCAATAATGTTGGTCAGAACCGGTACCAGAACCACGCAGGTCCCCTAAACAGGGGACTTTACATCAAAGTGGTTTTAATGTTTTGTACACTCAATGTATATGCTTCCAAAGCACACTATACCAGTTTTTAGGCATTTCCTTACTAACACAGTGGTGGAGATTGGGTAAGCAGCATCTCCTCTTAGTGTATAAAACACAAACATGGCCCCATTCCTCAAAGTTTATAGCAGGGACACAAGAGATTGCAGCTCCTCCTGAATTATTAAGCATTATGTAAAAAGGTTTTCCAATGCAGTGACTCAACGACAGTATGGCATGGGACCTTTAATAGGTGTGTGTGTGCACGTGTGTGTGTGTGTGTGTGTGTGTGTGTGTGTGTGTGTGTGTGTGTGTGTGTGTGTGTGTGTGTGTGTGTGCGTGTGAGTGTGAAATCCATCGCTGAGAACACAGGGATGTACAGTACCAGTGCTCACTATAACAACAGTTCTGATGAATTGTTTATATACTTATTAGAATCTCTCTGCTTTATCATCTGTTTACACAATGATGTGAAGGTGCAGGGTGATATCAATCAAGCATGATGAAGTCCAACAACGCTGTGAGGGTGCAGGGTGATATGAATCATGGTGAAGTCCAACAACGCTGTGAGGGTGCAGGGTGATATGAATAAAACATGGTGAAGCTCAACAACGCTGTGAAGCTGTGGGGGGATATGAATCAACATGGTAAAACCCAACAACGCTGTGAGGGTGCAGGGTGATATGAATCATGGTGAAGTCCAACAACGCTGTGAAGATGCAGGGTGATATGAATCAACATGGTAAAACCCAACAACGCTGTGAGGGTGCAGGGTGATATGAATCATGGTGAAGTCCAACAACGCTGTGAAGATGCAGGGTGATATGAATCAACATGGTAAAACCCAACAACGCTGTGAAGATGCAGGGTGATATGAATCATGGTGAAGTTTCAGTAGTAAGAGGACAGAAGATAATCTATACCAGTCTGTAGTAATGAAATAACCGTTTCAGTAGTAAGAGAATAGAAGATAATGTTCTGATGGTGTCACAGCTGTGTGGAGATAGGGGTAACATGGGGGTGTAATTGTTTGACACTAACCAGGCAATATGCCTCCCCTTATAAAACCAAGGCAATATGCCTCCTCTTATAAAACCAAGGCAATATGCCCCCTCTTAGGGAATAGGGTTAGCCTGGCTACCCATCACTCCGGCCAACTGACGTTTCTGGATTAGCCTCCCTCCCCGATGATTTCTAGAATGGGAACACATTCTGACCATTCTGATTGGTCCTACAAACTGATGGGTTGGTCCAGAGCCGGCCTACATGATGACATCATCAACTTTGATACTCTGATTGGTTAGATTTGTTAGAGACCAACCAGTCACTGATTAATTAGTTTTGTACAACGCCCCTCATTTTGAAGTCACAAAAACTACTTCTAGGATGTTAGTTTAGCCTTACCACTCAGTGCAGTCCTGACTGAGAAGCAGGTTTTCACATGTCCATTTAGGCAAGTGTGATTGTTTGGAGATAAACTGTTTGTGCAGTGGGGGGAGAGTCTACTAGCGATGGATGGTGAAAGGGTTTCTGGAGGCTGGCACTTACTGCCAGGACTCACATTAGAGGATATCTCTTTTTTTTTATCCTCTGTTCAGGAAAACTGCCAAGAACACAACAAATATCTTACAGGGAGGCTCTGTTCAGGAGATCTGCCAAGAACACACCAAATCCCTTACAGGGAGGCTCTGTTCAGGAAAACTGCCAAGAACACACCAAATATCTTACAGGGAGGCTCTGTTCAGGAGACTTGCCAAGAACACACCAAATCCCTGACAGGGAGCCATGCCATAATCATGTGTAGCTGACTGATTATTGAGTAAGAATCAGGCATATGCACAGACAGGGCTCTTCCCTTCCGGTCTCCAAAGTGCTCTTTTGGGTAGTAGTATATTTTTTCCCAACACAATTTTTTTGGTAATCATTTATTGTCATTGTTGTTCGGAACCCACTGCCCGCAAGTCGTTTTCAAGTTCGTAACCCCTACCCTGTCCGTTGGATGCGCTTTTTGATCTGCCCTGTATGGAGCTTGTGCCGTCCAGTTGCGCCTTCCAGTATCCAAACATGCATGGCTTGAAAGATGCAGTCACTGGTGGAGTGTGTTTAGCTAGCTACCTGGTTGAAATATTAACAGTACTGCCATAGCAATATAACAATTGATTAACAACACTTGATTTAGCCTACATCATCATCAATATTTGATCTGATTGGCTGATATGTTCAACAGAGAGAGGCACAAAGACAGAGGTAAATCACAATCAGTAACAGGAATCTAGCTAGCTAACTTGCAGATTTACAGTACCAGTCAAAAGTTTAGACACACCTACTCATTCAAGGGTTTTTCTTAATTTTTTTACTATTTTCTACATTGTAGAATAATAGTGAAGACAAACTATGACATAACACATGTGGAATCATGTAGTAACCAAAAAAGTGTTAAACAAATCAAAATATATTTTATATTTGAGATTCCTCAAATAGCCACCCTTTGCCTTGATGACAGCTTTGCACACTCTTGGCATTCTCTCAACCAGCTTCACCTGGAATGCTTTTCCAACAGTCTTGAAGTAGTTCCCACATATGCTGAGCACTTGTTGACTGCTTTTCCTTCACTCTGCGGTCCGACTCACCCCAAACCATCTCAACTGAGTT
Organism: Coregonus ussuriensis; assembly: GCA_031479575.1. Classification (NCBI taxonomy): domain Eukaryota; kingdom Metazoa; phylum Chordata; class Actinopteri; order Salmoniformes; family Salmonidae; genus Coregonus; species Coregonus ussuriensis. The sequence continues at coordinate 103,839,054 of CM062473.1, read as the reverse complement.
GAGGTCGGGGGATTGTGGAGGCCAGGTCATCTGATGCAGCACTCCATCCCTTTCCTTCTTGGTAAAATATCCCTTACACAGCCTGGAGGTGTGTTGGGTCATTGTCCTGTTGAAAAACAAATGATAGTCCCACTAAGTCCAAACCAGATGGGATGGTGTATCGTTGGAGAATGCTGTGGAAGCCATGCTGGTTTGGTGTGCCTTGAATTCTAAATAAATCACAGACAGTGTCACCAGCAAAGCACCCCCACACCATAACACCTCCTCCTCCATGCTTTACGGTGGGAAATACACATGCAGAGATGATTTGATCACCCACACGTGTCTCACAAAGACACCGCGGTTGGAACAAAAAATCTCAAATTTGGACTCCAGACCAAAGGACACATTTCCAACGGTCTAACATCCATTACTCGTGTTTCTTGGCCCATGCAGGTCTCTTCTTATTATTGGTGTCCTTTATTAGTGGTTTCTTTGCAGCAATTAGACCATGAAGGCCTGATTCACACAGTCCCCTCTGAACAGTTGATGTTGAGATGTGTCTGTGACTTGAACTCTGTGAAGCATTTATTTGGGCTGCAATCTGAGGTGCAGTTAACTCTAATGAACGTATCCTCTGCAGCAGAGGTAACTCTGGGTCTTCCTTTCCAGTTGCAGCCCTCATGAGAGGCAGTTTCATCATAGCGCTTGATGGTTTTTGCGACTGCACTTGAAGAAACCTTCAAAGTGCTTGTAATTTTCCGTATTGACTGACCTTCATGTCCTAAAGTGATGATGGACTGTCATTTCCCTTTGCTTATTTGAACTGTTCTTGCCATAATATGGACTTGTTTTTTTTACCAAATAGGGCTATCTTCTGTATACCCCCCCCCCCCCCCCCCCCCACACACCTTGTCACAACACAACTGATTGGCTCAAACGCAATAAGAAGGAAATAAATTCCACAAATTAACTTTTAAGAAGGCACACCTGTTAATTGAAAAGTGTGAAGCTAGTTGAGAGAATGCCAAGAGTGTGCAAAGCTGTCATCAAGGCAAAAGGTGGCTATTTGAGGAATCTCAAATATAAAATATATTTTGATTTGTTTAACACTTTTTTTGGTTACTACATGATTCCATATGTGTTATTTCATAATGTGGATGTCTTCACTATTATTCTACAATGTAAAAAATAGTAAAAATAAAGAAAAACCCTTGAATGAGTAGGTGTTGTCCAAACTTTTGACCGGTAGTGTACATCAATCATCAACATCAATAATCAGCTGACAAGCCCACCCTCTTTTCCCCCATGTCAATCAGCCCACCCTCTTTTCCCCCATGTCAATCATGTCTTTAGGAGCCACTGTAACTAGGTTGCTATGTGATGATGAGTGAGTTTGTTGTTGCAGAAATAAATAAACCCATGCCAAAAAAAAATCTAAAATACCATTTTCGCTACAGAGGCATGAATTTTGAGATATGAATTACGAAAGGAATGTTTTTTTTTATGTTCAAGGGAGGAGGGTAGTATCTAAGTGATCGTTGAGTAAGAGTCATGGCATAATCGGCACAGGCACTTTAGTCAAAGTACTATGCCGTGCAAAGAGAGATAGATCATGAATAGATTTGACCTTATTCCATTGATTCAATAGCTTTAGAGGATACGTTTCATAAGAACGTGCTTATCATATTATGGTAAAAGTGATAAGGGGCAATCAGGGTATTTCTCAGTGTGGTATACACCCCAGGTCAGTTAACACCCAGCTTCATCTGCTATAACTGTAACATCGAAAAAAAAAAAGATAAAACAAAATGAAAAATGCTGAATTTATCTCCTGTTTTGTAGCACTGAATATCCCGCAGGATTCTTTCCGGGCACCATTTTTGTCCGAGTCAGTCAGTCAGTCATTGATGTTCCATCCATGATATTCTCCTCTTTCTGGCTTTTTATTTCCTCCACTCACTTAATCTCCCTTTCAAGAGTTGATGAAAATAGACTTTGCCACCTTCGCGATTTCCTTTATACTGGTTAGAAAAGGTGATGGCTTTAGCTTTTGAAATCCCTATAGCTCATCATCCCACCCATTTGAATAATGTTCCTGGAGTGTCTTCTGGCAGGCGAAAGATTGATCGTCTAAAATTGCATCCCAAATGGCACCCTATTCCCTATATAGTACACTACTTTTGACCGGGGCTGATAGGGTGCTCTGGTGGCCATATAGGGTGCCATTTTTGGACGGGCCCTAAGTTCATCTGCATTGAGGGCTGATGTGAGTGAGTATGTGTGACATTTGCCAGCCTGTCTTCAGTGTGAGTTCCTGACACCCCTGTGACACCCCTGTCTACACCACTATCTGACCCAACAGATGGTAGAGGAGAGGAGGAAGGGGAGGGGAGGATAACAGGAAAGGAGAGGAGAGGAACGCTTGTTCTCTTCTCACCACCAGCAGACACCTTCTGTCTGTCTGTCTGTCTGTATGTCTGTCTGTCTGTCTGTCTGTCTGTCTGTCTGTCTGTCTGTCTGTCTGTCTGTCTGTCTGTCTGTCTGTCTGTCTGTCTGTCTGTCTGTCTGTCTGTTTATATATCTGTCACTCTTTTCCTCTGGAGAATGGGCCTCACGCTCTCCCCCTGAGACCACACCATCAGAAGACTGTAGTTTCAGAAGACTGTAGTTCATTAATACTTAAAGAGTTTCTGTGCTGCTGCTTTCACCCCTCAAATTGTTACACTGTGAGGATAACACTGTAGCTCCAGTCTTGATGAGATTCAATTATTGAAGAGGTTCTTTCTCTCTCCACGTTCAACATACTGTAGATATATCAATGCAGATAGACAGATAATATAATAACTACTCTGAATATGCACACGTTGATAGAATGGATATGTCATAGAAACCAGGTACTGTGTGCTGAAAAACAGCTAGTATAAACAACAACTGAGCAGTATACATGGAGCTGACTCTTTACTAGCAATGATCACCTTGTTGAGTATAGGAGCCTCTGGTAGCCTGGCTGTCCATAGCACTCATCATCACCTCTCGTATTGATTGCGTTTATTTGTAACTTAGTTTCAACGTGTGATATTATGCGCCTCTAGGTCTGGAGTGAGAGATTATAGAGGACCTGCATAGGGACTTTCTTTATGTATGTGATCAGTCGAGTACAAAACTGCTTTCACGGCTGAACCTCTGGAATCACTTTTCCTAAAATAGGAAACATCTTTCCCAGTTCCCAGAGATGGTTCACGGTTGGTTCATGACGGGGGTAACGACTTGAAATAGGTCTCCTAAAGTCAATGGTTTTAGCATGAGATTTCAGAGGCTTATGAGTCCCATTCACCCCTATGCCAAGATAGTCACCCACTGAGAGAGACAGAGACAGACAGAGACAGAGGTATAGCAGTATTGAAACAGACAGAGACAGAGGTATAGCAGTATCGAAACAGATTTCTGAACACTACCACTATGTGTCTCATCTATGCATGTGAGTGAATCAACACTCTATCTCTATTGGCAGGAAGATATCTATCACACGTTATACAACGGGTGGGTCTAATCCTGAATGCTGATTGGTTAAAACTGTATTCCAGCCTGTGTCTATTCCACAAGATACTAACCAGCTAAATCTATTACATTCAAATGGCTATTTACTCTGTTCCATCTGACTGCTTAATCCACTGTCTTATCAGCCCAGCCAGGCAATTTATGAACTTTATCTCCAGTATAAAAAAACATCTAGACATTATCTCACATTTCTTTAAGACTAAGATTTAGTTTCAATAGCGGAGATTTGTATAAACCTTGCTGTCTGTCTCTCCGACATTTGCAACATTGTTTCAATATTATATTCAAATCCGATCTACAACTGTCCCATAGTAATGACCGTGTTGGGAATCAGGATGAGACAGACTGCCAGTCGAAATCATGAATCAGCTGGCATCGTTTGTATGGATATACAGTGCCTTCGGAAAGTATTCAGACCCCTTGACTTTTTCCACATTTTGTTACGTTACAGCCTTATTCCAAAATTGATTCAATAAATAAAAATCCTCAGCAATCGACACACAATACCCCATAATGACAAAGCGAAAACAGGTTTTTAGAAATTGTTGCACATTTATTAAAATAAAAAACAGAAATAGCACATTTACATAAGTATTCAGACCCTTTACTCAGTACTTTGTTGAAGCAACTTTGGCAGCGATTACAGCCTTGAGTCTTCTTGAGTATGACGCTACAAGCTTGGCTCTGTCAGGTTGGATGGGGAGCATTGCTGCACAGCTATTATCAAGTCTCTCCAGAGATATTCGATCGGGTTCAAGTCTGGGCTCTGGCTGGGCTTCTCAAGGACATTTAGAGACTTGTCCTGAAGCCACTCCTACGTTGTCTTGGCTGTGTGCTTAGGGTTGTTGTCCTGTTGGAAGGTGAACCTTCGCCTCAGTCTGAGGTCCTGAGCACTCTATGGCAGGTTTTCATCAAGGATCTCTCTGTACTTTGTCTGTATAGAGTGTTCTGCTGTCTGTATAGAGTGTTCTCCTGTCTGTATAGAGTGTTCTGCTGTCTGTATAGAGTGTTCTCCTGTCTGTATAGAGTGTTCTGCTGTCTGCATAGAGTGTTCTCCTGTCTGTATAGAGTGTTCTGCTGTCTGTATAGAGTGTTCTCCTGTCTGTATAGAGTGTTCTGCTGTCTGTATAGAGTGTACTCTTGTCTGTATAGAGTGTTCTCCTGTCTGTATAGAGTGTACTCTTGTCTGTATAGAGTGTTCTCCTGTCTGTATAGAGTGTTCTCCTGTCTGTATAGAGTGTTCTCCTGTCTGTATAGAGTGTACTCTTGTCTGTATAGAGTGTTCTCCTGTCTGTATAGAGTGTACTCTTGTCTGTATAGAGTGTTCTCCTGTCTGTATAGAGTGTACTCTTGTCTGTATAAAGTGTTCTCCTGTCTGTATAGAGTGTTCTCCTGTCTGTATAGAGTGTACTCTTGTCTGTATAGAGTGTTCTGCTGTCTGTATAGAGTGTTCTCCTGTCTGTATAGAGTGTTCTCCTGTCTGTATAGAGTGTACTCTTGTCTGTATAGAGTGTTCTCCTGTCTGTATAGAGTGTTCTCCTGTCTGTATAGAGTGTTCTCCTGTCTGTATAGAGTGTTCTCTTGTCTGTATAGAGTGTTCTCCTTTCTGTATAGAGTGTTCTCCTGTCTGTATAGAGTGTTCTGCTGTCTGTATAGAGTGTTCTCCTGTCTGTATAGAGTGTTCTGCTGTCTGTATAGAGTGCACTCTTGTCTGTATAGAGTGTTCTCCTGTCTGTATAGAGTGTTCTCTTGTCTGTATAGAGTGTTCTCCTTTCTGTATAGAGTGTTCTCCTGTCTGTATAGAGTGTTCTGCTGTCTGTATAGAGTGTTCTCCTGTCTGTATAGAGTGTTCTCCTGTCTGTATAGAGTGTTCTGCTGTCTGTATAGAGTGTTCTCCTGTCTGTATAGAGTGTTCTGCTGTCTGTATAGAGTGTTCTGCTGTCTGTATAGAGTGTTCTCCTGTCTGTATAGAGTGTTCTCCTTTCTGTATAGAGTGTTCTCCTGTCTGTATAGAGTGTTCTCCTGTCTGTATAGAGTGTTCTGCTGTCTGTATAGAGTGTTCTGCTGTCTGTATAGAGTGTTCTCCTGTCTGTATAGAGTGTTCTCCTGTCTGTATAGAGTGTACTCTTGTCTGTATAGAGTGTACTCTTGTCTGTATAGAGTGTTCTGCTGTCTGTATAGAGTGTTCTCCTGTCTGTATAGAGTGTTCTGCTGTCTGTATAGAGTGTTCTCCTGTCTGTATAGAGTGTACTCTTGTCTGTATAGAGTGTTCTCCTGTCTGTATAGAGTGTTCTCCTGTCTGTATAGAGTGTTCTCCTGTCTGTATAGAGTGTTCTCCTGTCTGTATAGAGTGTTCTGCTGTCTGTATAGAGTGTTCTGCTGTCTGTATAGAGTGTTCTGCTGTCTGTATAGAGTGTTCTCCTGTCTGTATAGAGTGTACTCTTGTCTGTATAGAGTGTTCTCCTGTCTGTATAGAGTGTTCTGCTGTCTGTATAGAGTGTTCTCCTGTCTGTATAGAGTGTTCTGCTGTCTGTATAGAGTGTTCTGCTGTCTGTATAGAGTGTTCTGCTGTCTGTATAGAGTGTTCTCCTGTCTGTATAGAGTGTTCTGCTGTCTGTATAGAGTGTTCTCCTGTCTGTATAGAGTGTTCTGCTGTCTGTATAGAGTGTTCTCCTGTCTGTATAGAGTGTTCTCCTGTCTGTATAGAGTGTTCTCCTGTCTGTATAGAGTGTACTCTTGTCTGTATAGAGTGTTCTGCTGTCTGTATAGAGTGTTCTGCTGTCTGTATAGAGTGTTCTGCTGTCTGTATAGAGTGTTCTCCTGTCTGTATAGAGTGTTCTCCTGTCTGTATAGAGTGTTCTGCTGTCTGTATAGAGTGTTCTCCTGTCTGTATAGAGTGTTCTGCTGTCTGTATAGAGTGTTCTGCTGTCTGTATAGAGTGTTCTCCTGTCTGTATAGAGTGTAGCTCCTGAGTGGCGCAGTGGTCTAAGGCACTGCATCGCAGTGCTAACTGTGCCACTAGAGATCCTGGTTCGAATCCAGGCTCTGTCGCAGCCGGCCGCGACCGGGAGACTCATGGGCGGCGCACAATTGGCCCAGCGTTGTCCAGGGTAGGGGAGGGAATGGCCGGCAGGGATGTAGCTCAGTTGATAGAGCATGGCGTTTGCAACGCCAGGGTTGTGGGTTCGATTCCCACGGGGGGCCAGTATAAAAAATAAATAAAAATGTATTCACTAACTGTAAGTCGCTCTGGATAAGAGCGTCTGCTAAATGACGTAAAAAAATGTAAATGTTCTCCTGTCTGTATAGAGTGTTCTGCTGTCTGTATAGAGTGTTCTCCTGTCTGTATAGTGTTCTGCTGTCTGTATAGAGTGTACTCTTGTCTGTATAGAGTGTTCTGCTGTCTGTATAGAGTGTACTCTTGTCTGTATAGAGTGTTCTCCTGTCTGCATTGTAAGTGAAACAGTGTTATTCTGCTCAACGTGTTCTCAATGTGTTGGATTCCGTTTTTTAACACTGTGTGTGTGTGTGTGTGTGTGTGTGTGTGTGTGTGTGTGTGTGTGTGTGTGTGTGTATGTGTGTGTGTAAAAGGTGGAGAGACATCAACAGTGATTTAATATATTGTAATTACGTTGTGCTGAGAGAATGTGTAGCAGTTGGCTTTGACCTGGTCATTCACGTTAATAACCTCAGAGTGAATAACTTGTTACATGTTACTGTTGGAGTGGAGATAGTTGATAAGGTGAGAACCATCATTAAATCCAGGCTTCGTCCCAAATGGCATCCTGTTAACTATATATTGCACAACTTTTGACCCGAGCCATGGACAAAAGTAGTGCACTAAACAGGGAATAGGGTGCCATTTGGGACGCAGGCCGACTCGACTCCACAGACTGTTGACCTCACGTCCTCTAGTGTCACAGGAGGTTAGTTCATGATGTCTGTTGGAAAAGCACAACATACCTTTTTCCTCCCATTATGAAAAGGTTAAACTCCAGCACTGAGGAAGAACGTTAGGGATTGTTAGAGAAGTCAGGTCAGGCATGCTGGGTGAGAAATACTCCATGTTTAATAATACGCCATGTTTTGTAATACACCATGTTTAATAATACTCCATATATAATCCTAATCCATGTTTAATAATACTCCATGTTTAATAATACTCCATGTTTAATAATACATACTCCATGTTTAATAATAGACCATGTTTAATAATAGACCAAGTTTAATAATAGACCATGTTTAATAATAGACCATGTTTAATAATAGACCATGTTTAATAATAGACCATGTTTAATAATATACCAAGTTTAATAATAGACCATGTTTAATAATAGACCATGTTTAATAATAGACCATGTTTAATAATAGACCATGTTTAATAATACTCCATGTTTAATAATAGACCGTGTTTAATAATAGACCATGTTTAATAATAGACCATGTTTAATAATAGACCATGTTTAATAATACTCCATGTTTAATAATAGACCATGTTTAATAATAGACCATGTTTAATAATACTCCATGTTTAATAATAGACCATGTTTAATAATAGACCATGTTTAATAATAGACCATGTTTAATAATAGACCATGTTTAATAATAGACCATGTTTAATAATAGACCATGTTTAATAATAGACCATGTTTAATAATAGACCATGTTTAATAATACTCCATGTTTAATAATAGACCATGTTTAATAATATACCATGTTTAATAATACTCCATGTTTAATAATACTCCATGTTTAATAATAGACCATGTTTAATAATAGACCATGTTTAATAATAGACCATGTTTAATAATAGACCATGTTTAATAATAGACCATGTTTAATAATACTCCATGTTTAATAATAGACCATGTTTAATAATATACCATGTTTAATAATACTCCATGTTTAATAATAGACCATGTTTAATAATACATATTGCATATTTATAGAAGAGAGGACATAAAACTCAAAGGGCAATGGTGGTTCTTGGAGAAACCATGGTGGCTCTTGGAGAAACCATGGTGGCTCTTGGAGAAACCATGGTGGCTCTTGGAGAAACCATGTAGGCTCTTGGAGAAACCATGGTGGCTCTTGGAGAAACCATGGTGGCTCTTGGAGAAACAATGGTGGCTCTTGGAGAAACCATGGTGGCTCTTGGAGAAACCATGGTGGCTCTTGGAGAAACCATGGTGGCTCTTGGAGAAACAATGGTGGCTCTTGGAGAAACCATGGTGGCTCTTAGAGAAACAATGGTGGCTCTTGGAGAAACCATGGTGGCCTTGGAGAAACAATGGTGGCCTTGGAGAAACAATGGTGGCTCTTGGAGAAACAATGCTGGCCTTGGAGAAAAAATTGTGGCTCTTGGAGAAACAATGGTGGCTTTGGAGAAACCATGGTGGCCTTGGAGAAACAATGGTGGCTCTTGGAGAAACAATGGTGGTTCTTGGAGAAACAATGGTGGCTCTTGGAGAAACCATGGTGGCTCTTGGAGAAACCATGGTGGCTCTTGGAGAAACCATGGTGGCTCTTGGAGAAACCATGGTGGCTCTTGGAGAAACAATGGTGGCTCTTGGAGAAACCATGGTGGCTCTTGGAGAAACCATGGTGGCTCTTGGAGAAACCATGGTGGCTCTTGGAGAAACAATGGTGGCTCTTGGAGAAACCATGGTGGCTCTTGGAGAAACAATGGTGGCTCTTGGAGAAACCATGGTGGCCTTGGAGAAACAATGGTGGCCTTGGAGAAACAATGGTGGCTCTTGGAGAAACAATGGTGGCCTTGGAGAAAAAATTGTGGCTCTTGGAGAAACAATGGTAGCTTTGGAGAAACCATGGTGGCCTTGGAGAAACAATGGTGGCTCTTGGAGAAACAATGGTGGTTCTTGGAGAAACAATGGTGGCCTTGGAGAAAAAATTGTGGCTCTTGGAGAAACAATGGTGGCTTTGGAGAAACCATGGTGGCCTTGTAGAAACAATGGTGGCTCTTGGAGAAACAATGGTGGTTCTTGGAGAAACAATGGTGGCTCTTGGAGAAATAATGGTGGCTCTTGGAGAAACAATGGTGGCTCTTGGAGAAACAATGGTGGCTCTTGGAGAAACAATTGTGTTCTTGGAGAAACCATGGTGGCTCTTGGAGAAACAATGGTGGCTCTTGGAGAAACAATGGTGGCTCTTGGAGAAACAATGGTGGCCTTGGAGAAACCATGGTGGCCTTGGAGAAACAATGGTGGCTCTTGGAGAAACAATGGTGGCTCTTGGAGAAAAAATTGTGGCTCTTGGAGAAACAATGGTGGCTTTGGAGAAACAATGGTGGCCTTGGAGAAACAATGGTGGCTCTTGGAAAAACAATGGTGGTTCTTGGAGAAACAATGGTGGCCTTGGAGAAAAAATTGTGGCTCTTGGAGAAACAATGGTGGCCTTGGAGAAACCATGGTGGCCTTGGAGAAACAATGGTGGCTCTTGGAGAAACAATGGTGGCTCTTGGAGAAACAATGGTGGCTCTTGGAGAAACAATGGTGGCTATTGGAGAAACAATGGTGGCCTTGGAGAAACAATGGTGGCTCTTGGAGAAACAATGGTGGCTCTAGGTGAAACCATGGTGGCATTGGAGAAACCATGGTGGCCTTGGAGAAACAATGGTGGCTCTTGGAGAAAAAATGGTGGCTCTTGGAGAAACAATGGTGGCCTTGGAGAAACAATGGTGGCCTTGTAGAAACAATGGTGGCTCTTGGAGAAACTATGGTGGCTCTTGGAGAAACAATGGTGGCTCTAGGAGAAACCATGTTGTGTGAGAAAGGTGTATGCTATGTCCAGATTACTGTAGTACCTATATAGTCAGTATGTTAGGTGAGAAAAGTGTTTTAGTGTTAATCTGAATACCTGCACCACCGGTCAATGGTTTTAGAACACTCACTCATTCAATGGTTTTTCTTTATTTTAAAAATGTTCTACATTGTAGAATAATAGTGAAGACATCAAAACAATGAAATAACACATATGGAATCATGTAGTAACCAAAAGAGTGTTAAACAAATCAAAATATATTTTATATTTGAGATTCTTTAAAAAGCCACCCTTTGCCTTGAATGCAGCTGTCACGGTTTCGGCCGAGACTGCTCCTCCTCCTGGTTCGGGCAGGTTTCGGCGTTCGCCGTACTAGCTGCCACCGTTGAATGTTTCGTGGTGTGATTGCTTTGGTCTGTCTTGTACACCTGTGTCTGTTTGTGTTCTGATTACGTGTCCTATAAGTTCCCTGTTTTGTATTGGTTAGATTGTGTGTTGTTTTCTGCCTGTATTTCGGAGCTGCGTGTTGACGCTCTGTTTGTTTGTTTAGTGTTTACGCATGGTTTACGTGTTCACTCGCCTCTGTTTGTTTCGAGGCCGTGTATTGTATTTTTGCACTTTGACTAGTAAAGTCTGTTGGACGAAGCCTCTGTGTCCTGCGCCTGACTCCTCCACCACATCCACATCGGTTCTTCTGACAGCAGCTTTGCACACTCTTCCCAGATGGGATGGCGTATCGCTGCAGAATGCTGTGGTAGCCATGCTGGTTAAGTGTGCCTTGAATACTAAATAAATTCCAGACAGTGTCACCAGCAAAGCACCCCCACACCATAACAGCTCCTCCTCCATGCTTTAGGGTAAGAAATAGACATGAGGAGATGATCCGTTCACCCACACCGCGTCTCACAAAGACACGGCGGTTGGAACCAAAAATCTCCAATTTGGACTCCAGACCAAAGGACAGATTTCCACTGGTCCAATGTCCATTGCTCGTGTTTCTTGGCCCAAGCAAGTATCTTCATATTATTAGTGGTGTCCTTTAGTGGTGGTTTCTTTGCAGCAATTTGAACATGAAGGAGTGATTCACACAGTCCCCTCTGAACAGTTGATGATGAGATGTGTCTGTTAGCATTTATTTGGGCTGCAATTTCTGAGGCTGGTAACTCTAATGAACGTATCCTCTGCAGCAGAGGTAACTCTGGGTCTTCCATTCCTGTGGCAGTCCTCATGAGAGCCAGTTTCATCATAGCGCTTGATGATTTTTGCGACTGCACTTGAAGAAATGTTCAAAGTTCTTGAAATGTTTCGTATTGACTGACCATCATGTCTTAAAGTAATGATGGACTGTCGTTTCTCTTTGCTTATTTGAGCTGTTCTTGCCATAATATGGACTTGGTCTTTTACCAAATAGGGCTATTTTCTGTATACCTCCCATACCTTGTCATAACACAACTGATTGGCTCAAACGCATTAAGAAGGAAATAAATTCCACAAATGTACTTTTAAGATGCACACCTGTTAATTGAAATGCATTCCAGGTGACTACCTCATGAAGCTGGTTGAGAGAATGCCAAGAGTGTACAAATCTGTCATCAAGGCAAAAGGTGGCTATTTGAAGAATCTCAAATATAAATATATTTTGATTTGTTTAACAATTTTTTTGGTTACTACATGATTCCATATGTGTTATTTCAAAGTTTTGATGTCTTCACTATTATTCTACAGTGTAGAAAATAGTAAAAATAAAGAAAAACCCTTGAATGAGTAGGTGTTCTAAAACTTTTGACCGGTAGTGTAAATATTTTGACTTTTGCTTTAGTGTTAATCTGAATACCTTAGTGTATTGAGTCTTGTTTTAGTGTTAAAAATATTGGTTACTCACATATCTCAGACACCGAAACATAATTAACTGTCCAACAGCGCGTTTGCTCAGAGTTGGTGTGCATCCCAAATGGCAATCTTTTACCTGTATGGTGCACAACATTTAGTGGACTAAGTAGTGCACTAGATAGGGTGCAATTTGGGACACCTCCCTTGAAATTAAAATGTACCTATAACCAGTGTTGTTACTGTAGTGAAAATAAGAAGGTCATTAATGAATGTAGTTGTAAAAGGTTTCCTACACAGCAGATATCAGTTGTTTTGTTAACCATGATAGAAGTGTTGAAAAACAGGGGGATGTGGCTTCAACTGGAAAAGTGCACTAAATGGCACCCTTTTCCCTACATAGTGCACTACTTTTGACCAGAGGTCTATGGGACCTGGTCAAAAGTATTACACAATATAGGGAATAGGGTGACATTTGGGGATCATGCTTGGAATTTTAACCAGGGGTTGGTAGTGGTAGTGATGGGGTTGGTAGTGGTAGTGATGGGGTTGGTAATGGTAGTGATGGGGTTGGTAGTGGTAGTGATGGGGTTGGTAGTGGTAGTGATGGGGTTGGTAGTGGTAGTGATGGGGTTGGTAATGGTAGTGATGGGGTTGGTAGTGGTAGTGATGGGGTTGGTAGTGGTAGTGATGGGGTTGGTAGTGGTAGTGATGGGGTTGGTAATAGTAGGGATGGGGTTGGTATATACATGCAGTGATGGAGTTGGTAGTGGTAGGGATGGGGTTGATAGTGGTAGTGATGGGGTTGATAGTGGTAGTGATGGGGTTGATAGTTACTGGTAGTGATGGGGTTGTAGTGATGGGTTGATAGTTACTGGTAGAGATGGGGTTGTTAGTGGTAGGGATGGGATTAATAGTGGTAGTGATGGGGTTGGTAGTGGTAGTGATGGGGTTGGTAGTGGTAGTGATGGGGTTGGTAGTGATTAGTATGGTTGTTACTGTTAGTGATGGGGTTGGTAGTTACTGGTAGTGATGAGGTTGGTAGTTACTAGTAGTGAATGGGTTGGTAGTGGTAGTGATGGGGTTGGTATTTTACTGGCAATGATGGGGTTGCTAGTTACTGGTAGTGTTGGGGTTGGTAATTATTGGTAGTGATGGGTTTGGTATTTACTGGTGGTGTTGGGGTTGGTAATTACTGGTAGTGATGGGTTTGGTATTTACTGGTGGTGATGGGGTTGGTAATTACTGGTAGTGATGGGTTTGGTATTTACTGGTGGTGATGGGGTTGGTAATTACTGGTAGTGATGATGTTGGTAGTTACTGGTAGTGATGTGATTGGTAATTATGGAGTTTGGTAGTTACTGGTAGTGATGGGGTTGGTAGTTTCTGGTAATGATGGGGTTGGTAGATACTGGTATTGATGGGGTTGGTAGTTACTGGTAGTGATTGGGTTGGTAGTTACTGGTAGTGATTGGGTTGGTAGTTACTGGTAGTGATGGGGTTGGTAGATACTGGTATTGATGGGGTTGGTAGTTACTGGTAGTGATTGGGTTGGTAGTTACTGGTAGTGATTGGGTTGGTAGTTACTGGTAGTGATGGGGTTAGTAATTACTGGTAGTGATGGGGTTAGTAATTACTGGTAGTGATGGGGTTGGTAGTTTCTGGTAGTGATGGGGTTGGTCGTTACTGGTAGTGATGTGGTTGGTAGTTTCTGGTAGTGATGGTGTTGGTAGTTACTGGTATTGATGGGGTTGGTAGTTACCATTTGTGATGTGTTTGGTAGTTACTGGTAGTGATGGGGTTGGAAGATAGATGTGTTTTGCTGTTGCGTTTGTGGGTAATCTGACAGCATCGTAAGATAATAGGGCATACACAGGGATGAATAGTTGTATTTGTTATTAATCGTTTTTCGAACTGGCACTCGATGAGCTCTTTAAAGGGATCAATTCCACAAGATGAGACGCACAGGATAGCTTCTAGGTTGTATTTCAGTTTTCATGTCTTAGCTTGTACTCAGAAGTAATGATGTTGGTTTATTGATTGTGAAATTAGCAAAGCAAGACAAACAATAATGTTAGCTTTCAAAATGAAAAGGTTCATCGTTATTTTTGCAAACAATGCTTTATCTTGATCAAGAGACACGCTGACACATTCCTCAAATATACACACATGCTTGCACACATACACACACACGCGCACGGGCGCGCACACACACACACACTCACACAGACACACACACACAAACTCCGGTGTTCGTTCAGAGAGCAGCTGGTGTGTAGTTATCCTCGGTGAATACAAATTGAGACTCTGTGCTCTGCTTCCTGATTCCTCAGAGAGGTGCATTCTGGGGGGCCAATCAGATCTCACTCCACATCTGTGACACCCCTCCAAAGATCGAGAAAACAAAAGAGTATGAAATGAATTAGAGAATTAGTTAATTAATTAATTATTAATGATTATATGTGTGTGTGTGTGTGTGTGTGTGTGTGTGTGTGTGTGTGTGTGTGTGTGTGTGTGTGTGTGTGTGTGTGTGTGTGTGTGTGTGTGTGTGCGCGTGCACGTATGCATTCTGGGTTCCAAGGTAGAAAGTGTCATACTGCATATCTGATTACAATGATTAGGTAATACATTTGAGCGTGGAGCGAGCCACCATGTTGATCTGGTTCAGGTGAAGGTCCTATTGTAACTTTAGCACCAGAACTCTAATTAGGTTATAAATTGGTGCGTGGAGCGAGCCACCATGTTGATCTGGTTCAGGTGAAGGTCCTATCGTAACTTTAGCACCAGAACTCTAGCTGGGAGTCATTGTACATCCCAAAATGCACCCTGTTTCATATATAGTGCACTATTTTTAATAGGGACCATAAGACTCTGGTCAAAAGTAGTGCACTATACAAAGAATAGGGTGATATTTCGGATTTGGAAAGTATTCAGAGCCATTGACTATCACTTCAGAGCCATGTTACAGCCTTATTCTAAAATTGATTAAATTGTTTTTTTCCTCATCAATCTACACACAATACCCCATAATGACAAAACAAAAACAGGTTTTTAGAAATGTTTGCAAAAGGAAAAAAAATCTGGAATAAAAACTGAAAAGCTACATTTACATAAGTATTCAGACCCTTTACTCAGTACTTTGTTGAAGCACCTTTAGCAGTGATCAGTCGCGGCCGGCTGCGACAGAGCCTGGATTCGAACCAGGATCTCTAGTGGCACAGTTAGCACTGCGATGCGGCGCCTTAGACCACTGCGCCACAGCCTTGAGTCTTCTTGAGTATGACGCTACAAGTTTGGCACACCTGTATTTGGGGAGTTTCTCCCATTCTTCCCTGCAGATCCTCTCAAGCTCTGTTAGGTTGGATGGGGAGCGTCGCTGCACAGCTATTTTCAGGTCTCTCCAGAGATGTTAGATCGGGTTCAACTCCGGGCTCTGGCTGGACAACTCAAGGACATTCAGAGACTTGTCCCGAAGCCACTCATGCATTGTATTGGCTGTGTGCTTAGGGTTGTTGTCCTGTTCGAAGGTGAACCTTGTACCCAGTCTGAGGTCCTGAGCGCTCTGGAGCAGGTTTTCATCAAGGATCTCTCTGTAGTTTGCTCCGTTCATTTTTCCTTCGATCCTGACTAGTCTCCCAGTCACTGCTGCTGAAAAACATGCCCATATCATGAGGCTTCCACCACCATGCTTCACCGTAGGGATGGTGCCAGGTTTCCTTCAGACGTGACGCTTGGCATTCCGGCCAGAGAGTTCAATCTTGTTTTCATCAGACCACAGAATCTTTATCTGAGAGTCTTTAGGTGCCTTTTGGCAAACTCTAAGCGGGCTTGCATATGCCTTTTACTGAGGTGTGGCTTCCGTCTGGTCAATCTCCCATAAAGGCATGATTGGTGGAGTGCTGCAGAGATGGTTGTCCTTCTGGAAGGTTCTCCCATCTCCACAGAGGAACTCTGAAGCTCTGTCAGAGTGATTCACCTCCCTGACCAAGGCCCTTCTCCCCGCTCAGTTTGGCCAAGCGGCCAGCTCTAGAAAGAGTCTTGGTGGTTCCAAACTTCTTCCATTTAAGAATGATGGAGGCCACTGTGTTCTTGGGGACCTTCAATGCTGCAGAAATTTTTTGGTACCCTTCCCCAGATCTGTGCCTCGACACAATCCTGTCTCTGAGCTGTACGGACAATTCCTTCGACCTCTTGGCTTGGTTTTTGCTCTGACATGCACTGTCAACTGTGGGACCTTATAAAGACAGGTGTGTGCCTTTCCAAATTATGTCCAATTGGTTGAATTTACCACAGGTGGACTCCAATCAAAGTTGTAGAAACATCTCAAGGATATTCAATGGAAACAGGATGCAGCTGAGCTCAATTTCGATTTCTCATAGCAAAAGGTCTGAATACTTACGTAAATAAGTACTTTATCCTGTTCTTCTCATATCTTATTTTATTTTCTCGTGTGTTTTTATTCTACCTTGTTAATTTTAGTGCTACATTGATATTGATCACTGCATTGTTGGGTTTGGAGCTTGCAAGAAAGGCATTTCACTGTACTTGTGCACTTGACATTAAAACCTGAAACTTGATTTGAGGAGTTATAGTGTTGATGTCTTCCTCCCTGAGAAAGAGCTCAAGTGCTTATGTCTGTGGATGACAGGTTCGCTGCTTACAGACATTGATGGGCAATTTATCATTTGATTCTATGAGAGAAGAGCGTTTGAGGGTAATACATTTCAAACGTCAGATAAATGCAAATCACATAGCTATTTATATGTTTGGTGTGAAAACAGACTTGCATATCCTTTTTTATAAATATGATAAATGTGTCACATAATTTATTGCAAGCCGCCACATTTTTTAGAGATAAAAGTCTAATCTTTGACACAGTGTTGTCGTTGCTTTCTATCAGCAGTCACTGTCTGTGGTGGATCAGGATGTGATGTTTCTTACCTAGCTAATATTAATGAAATTCCTCATTACTATAAGTTATCAATCTAATAAAATGCTAGGAAAACTGCTCTCAGACAAACTTTTATTTTGAAAAAAAGTCTAAACCCATAGAATGCAGGGTGATTTTACTTGGCATAGCTGTACACGAGGGCATTGAGCTGTACAGTGACACTACCCATTGCATGTTAAAATAATGTGGTGTATTTGAGTTGATTCAGACTGGTTAATGAGCACTGCACTGGGGGAAAGAGTTGGCACTTCACAGCAGGACGCGACTGAAAACTGGCTTCTGGTACTGTACTTCACTGTACCCTAAGTTACATACTAAAAAAACTATAGTTACCCGTCCCAAATGGCATCCTATTCCCTATATAGTGCACAGCCGGGCTCTGGTCATAACTAGTGCACTATGTAGGGGACCTACCATTTGGGATGTAGCCCATGCCTGCACCCAGAGATTGCAGGGTTGTTTTCAATGTGTTTTGCTGTGTGTGAGTTTCTTTGTGAGTTTGAGTTTCTCCACAGGGAGGTCACAGAGTAGTATCTCCACAGGGAGATCACAGAGTATTTATCCACAGGGAGGTCACAGAGTAGTTTCCCCACAGGGAGGTCACAGAGTATTTATCCACAGGGAGGTCACATAGTAGTATTTCCACAGGGAGGTCACAGAGTATTATCTCCACAGGGAGATCACAGAGTATTTATCCACAGGGAGGTCACAGAGTAGTATCTCCACAGGGAGATCACAGAGTATTTATCCACAGGGAGGTCACATAGTAGTATTTCCACAGGGAGGTCACAGAGTATTATCTCCACAGGGAGGTCACAGAGTATTATCTCCACAGGGAGTTCACATAGTAGTATTTCCACAGGGAGGTCACAGAGTATTATCTCCACAGGGAGGTCACAGAGTATTATCTCCACAGGGAGGTCACAGAGTAGTATCTCCACAGAGAGAGCACAGAGTAGCACACTTACGAAATTGTGATCAAACTTCATTTCTGATGTAATCCATCGCAAGGGTTAGTTCAAAAGAAAAACACTCCCTGCCATGCAACATATTTGTAATAATTATTAATATACTGGTTTCCTGTTGGTCTATTTTTGCGCATCACCATAAATTCATTAAATAATATTTCTGATATTACATCAAGGAATATATCATACTGTAGACCATGGTTGCTGCAAACACATATCCACGTAGTTCTCCTACAGTTTTCACTAGTTATTATTTATCTCTCATGTACTTATCATAAACCTGTCTTCGTGGAGGTTAGAGACGTTTTAATCATCAAATTGTTGATATCTATTCAAACGTGATGCTACTCTATGATAGGCCTGACTTCTTGAGGATTTGTTTAACACTATAAGAACTGGCTTGTCCTTCAAGTGGTCCATGGAGCCAGATGTTTCATCATGGTACAGGCACAAAGACATGGTAAAGGCAAATAAAGTCTCTCCCGTGTCCAACTGAAGGATGCTGTTTAGTGTTTCCATTGGACTGGTGGTAATTCAGACAGACATCACATGATCGCTGAGTCAGAAGCCTACTGATTTGCATTCTAACAACGGGCTGTTGATCGATAGACGGAAGGGCTCTATAACACAGCAGTTCAACAGGAGCGGACGGGAGGCTGCACATACTGTAGTCAGATTGACCTCTCTAAGACTCTCCACATACTGTAGTCAGATTGACCTCTCTAAGACTCTCTACATACTGTAGTCAGATTGACCTCTATAAGACTCTCTACAAACTGTAGTCAGATTGACCTCTATAAGACTCTCCACATACTGTAGTCAGATTGACCTCTCTAAGACTCTCCACATACTGTAGTCAGATTGACCTCTCTAAGACTCTCCATGTACTGTAGTCAGATTGACCTCTATAAGACTCTCCACATACTGTAGTCAGATTGACCTCTCTAAGACTCTCCATGTACTGTAGTCAGATTGACCTCTCTAAGACTCTCCATGTACTGTAGTCAGATTGACCTCTATAAGACTCTCCACATACTGTAGTCAGATTGACCTCTATAAGACTCTCCACGTACTGTAGTCAGATTGACCTCTATAAGACTCTCCACATACTGTAGTCAGATTGACCTCTATAAGACTCTCCACATACTGTAGTCAGATTGACCTCTCTAAGACTCTCTACATACTGTAGTCAGATTGACCTCTCTAAGACTCTCTACATACTGTAGTCAGATTGACCTCTCTAAGACTCTCTACATACTGTAGTCAGATTGACCTCTCTAAGACTCTCTACATACTGTAGTCAGCTTGACCTCTCTAAGACTCTCTACATACTGTAGTCAGATTGACCTCTATAAGACTCTCCACATACTGTAGTCAGCTTGACCTCTCTAAGACTCTCTACATACTGTAGTCAGATTGACCTCTCTAAGACTCTCTACATACTGTAGTCAGATTGACCTCTCTAAGACTCTCTACATACTGTAGTCAGATTGACCTCTCTAAGACTCTCCATGTACTGTAGTCAGATTGACCTCTATAAGACTCTCCACATACTGTAGTCAGATTGACCTCTCTAAGACTCTCCATGTACTGTAGTCAGCTTGACCTCTCTAAGACTCTCCACATACTGTAGTCAGATTGACCTCTCTAAGACTCTCTACATACTGTAGTCAGATTGACCTCTCTAAGACTCTCCATGTACTGTAGTCAGATTGACCTCTCTAAGACTCTCTACATACTGTAGTCAGATTGACCTCTATAAGACTCTCTACATACTGTAGTCAGATTGACCTCTATAAGACTCTCTACAAACTGTAGTCAGATTGACCTCTCTAAGACTCTCCACATACTGTAGTCAGCTTGACCTCTCTAAGACTCTCTACATACTGTAGTCAGATTGACCTCTCTAAGGCACATCTCTTTAACTAACTAATGTTTTTGTCTTATTTAGGAATCTAAATACACTGTTCTCTCTCTCTTTAACTAAACAACATGTTTGTCTTATTTAGGAATATAAATACACTGTTCTCTCTCTTTAACTAAACAACATGTTTGTCTTATTTAGCAATATAAGACACTTCAAAGTACAAAGATAGTATTATTCTAACAAGTTTTTTTTTTTTTGCCTAATATAAAACAGAGAGATCTAAGAGATTTTTTCTTCCCTTCATTTGATTAGCTTTCAGGTTTTGATATGACCAGTTAATGAATATGATAGTAATGGTCTGTCTATTGGCTACAGGGTTTCATATGACCAGTTAATTAATATGATAGTACTGGTCTGTGTATTGGCTACAGGGTTTCATATGGCCAGTTAATGTGATAGTAATGGTCTGTCTATTGGCTACAGGGTTTCATATGGCCAGTTAATATGATAGTAATGGTCTGTCTATTGGCTACAGGGTTTCATATGGCCAGTTAATGTGATAGTAATGGTCTGTCTATTAGCTACAGGGTTTCATATGACCAGTTAATATGATAGTAATGGTCTGTCTATTGGCTACAGGGTTTCATATGGCCAGTTAATGTGATAGTAATGGTCTGTCTATTAGCTACAGGGTTTCATATGGCCAGTTAATGTGATAGTAATGGTCTGTCTATTGGCTACAGGGTTTCATATGGCCAGTTAATATGATAGTAATGGTCTGTGTATTGGCTACAGGGTTTCATATGGCCAGTTAATATGATAGTAATGGTCTGTCTATTGGTTACAGGGTTTCATATGGCCAGTCAATATGATAGTAATGGTCTGTCTATTGGCTACAGGGTTTCATATGGCCAGTTAATATGATAGTACTGGTCTGTCTATTGGTTACAGGGTTTCATATGGCCAGTTAATATGATAGTAATGGTCTGTCTATTGGTTACAGGGTTTCATATGGCCAGTTAATATGATAGTAATGGTCTGTCTATTGGCTACAGGGTTTCATATGGCCAGTTAATATGATAGTACTGGTCTGTCTATTGGTTACAGGGTTTCATATGGCCAGTTAATATGATAGTAATGGTCTGTCTATTGGTTACAGGGTTTCATATGGCCAGTTAATATGATAGTAATGGTCTGTCTATTGGCAACAGGGTTTCATATGGCCAGTTAATATGATAGTAATGGTCTGTCTATTGGTTACAGGGTTTCATATGGCCAGTTAATATGATAGTAATGGTCTGTCTATTGGCTACAGGGTTTCATATGGCCAGTTAATATGATAGTAATGGTCTGTCTATTAGCTACAGGGTTTCATATGGCCAGTTAATGTGATAGTAATGGTCTGTCTATTGGCTACAGGGTTTCATATGGCCAGTTAATATGATAGTAATGGTCTGTCTATTAGCTACAGGGTTTCATATGGCCAGTTAATGTGATAGTAATGGTCTGTCTATTGGCTACAGGGTTTCATATGGCCAGTTAATATGATAGTAATGGTCTGTCTATTAGCTACAGGGTTTCATATGGCCAGTTATTGTGATAGTAATGGTCTGTCTATTGGCTACAGGGTTTCATATGGCCAGTTAATATGATAGTAATGGTCTGTCTATTGGCTACAGGGTTTCAAATGGCCAGTTAATATGATAGTAATGATCTGTCTATTAGCTACAGGGTTTCATATGGCCAGTTAATTAATATGATAGTAATGGTCTGTCTATTAGCTATAGGGTTTCATATGGCCAGTTAATGTGATAGTAATGGTCTGTCTATTGGCTACATGGTTTCATATGGCCAGTTAATATGATAATAATGGTCTGTGTATTGGCTACAGGGTTTCATATGGCCAGTTAATGTGATAGTAATGGTCTGTCTATTGGCTACAGGGTTTCATATGGCCAGTTAATATGATAGTAATGGTCTGTCTATTGGCTACAGGGTTTCATATGGCCAGTTAATGTGATAGTAATGGTCTGTCTATTAGCTACAGGGTTTCATATGGCCAGTTTATTGTGATAGTAATGGTCTGTCTATTGGCTACAGGGTTTCATATGGCCAGTTAATATGATAGTAATGGTCTGTCTATTGGCTACAGGGTTTCATATGGCCAGTTAATATGATAGTAATGGTCTGTCTATTAGCTACAGGGTTTCATATGGCCAGTTAATATGACAGTAATGGTCTGTCTATTGGCTACAGGGTTTCATATGGCCAGTTAATATGATAGTAATGGTCTGTCTATTAGCTACAGGGTTTCATATGGCCAGTTTATTGTGATAGTAATGGTCTGTCTATTGGCTACAGGGTTTCATATGGCCAGATAATATGATAGTAATGGTCTGTCTATTGGCTACAGGGTTTCATATGGCCAGTTAATATGATAGTAATGGTCTGTCTATTGGCTACAGGGTTTCATATGGCCAGTTAATGTGATAGTAATGGTCTGTCTATTAGCTACAGGGTTTCATATGGCCAGTTAATATGATAGTAATGGTCTGTGTATTGGCTACAGGGTTTCATATGGCCAGTTAATGTGATAGTAATGGTCTGTGTATTGGCTACAGGGTTTCATATGGCCAGTTAATGTGATAGTAATGGTCTGTCTATTGGCTACAGGGTTTCATATGGCCAGTTAATATGATAGTAATGGTCTGTCTATTGGCTACAGGGTTTCATATGGCCAGTTAATATGATAGTAATGGTCTGTCTATTGGTAAAAGGTTTCATATGGCCAATTAATATGATAGTAATGGTCTGTCTATTGGTTACAGGGTTTCATATGGCCAGTTAATATGATAGTCATGGTCTGTCTATTGGTTACAGGGTTTCATATGGCCAGTTAATATGATAGTAATGGTCTGTCTATTGGCAACAGGGTTTCATATGGCCAGTTAATATGATAGTAATGGTCTGTCTATTAGCTACAGGGTTTCATATGGCCAGTTAATGTGATAGTAATGGTCTGTCTATTGGCTACAGGGTTTCATATGGCCAGTTAATATGATAGTAATGGTCTGTCTATTAGCTACAGGGTTTCATATGGCCAGTTAATGTGATAGTAATGGTCTGTCTATTGGCTACAGGGTTTCATATGGCCAGTTAATATGATAGTAATGGTCTGTCTATTGGCTAAAGGGTTTCATATGGCCAGTTAATATGATAGTAATGGTCTGTCTATTAGCTACAGGGTTTTCATATGGCCAGTTAATTAATATGATAGTAATGGTCTGTCTATTAGCTATAGGGTTTCATATGGCCAGTTAATGTGATAGTAATGGTCTGTCTATTGGCTACATGGTTTCATATGGCCAGTTAATATGATAATAATGGTCTGTGTATTGGCTACAGGGTTTCATATGGCCAGTTAATGTGATAGTAATGGTCTGTCTATTGGCTACAGGGTTTCATATGGCCAGTTAATATGATAGTAATGGTCTGTCTATTGGCTACAGGGTTTCATATGGCCAGTTAATATGATAGTAATGGTCTGTCTATTAGCTACAGGGTTTCATATGGCCAGTTAATATGATAGTAATGGTCTGTCTATTAGCTACAGGGTTTCATATGGCCAGTTAATGTGATAGTAATGGTCTGTCTATTGGCTACAGGGTTTCATATGGCCAGTTAATATGATAGTAATGGTCTGTCTATTAGCTACAGGGTTTCATATGGCCAGTTAATGTGATAGTAATGGTCTGTCTATTGGCTACAGGGTTTCATATGGCCAGTTAATATGATAGTAATGGTCTGTCTATTGGCTACAGGGTTTCATATGGCCAGTTAATATGATAGTAATGGTCTGTCTATTAGCTACAGGGTTTCATATGGCCAGTTAATTAATATGATAGTAATGGTCTGTCTATTAGCTATAGGGTTTCATATGGCAAGTTAATGTGATAGTAATGGTCTGTCTATTGGCTACATGGTTTCATATGGCCAGTTAATATGATAATAATGGTCTGTGTATTGGCTACAGGGTTTCATATGGCCAGTTAATGTGATAGTAATGGTCTGTCTATTGGCTACAGGGTTTCATATGGCCAGTTAATATGATAGTAATGGTCTGTCTATTGGCTACAGGGTTTCATATGGCCAGTTAATGTGATAGTAATGGTCTGTCTATTAGCTACAGGGTTTCATATGGCCAGTTTATTGTGATAGTAATGGTCTGTCTATTGGCTACAGGGTTTCATATGGCCAGTTAATATGATAGTAATGGTCTGTCTATTGGCTGCAGGGTTTCATATGGCCAGTTAATATGATAGTAATGGTCTGTCTATTAGCTACAGGGTTTCATATGGCCAGTTAATATGATAGTAATGGTCTGTCTATTGGCTACAGGGTTTCATATGGCCAGTTAATATGATAGTAATGGTCTGTCTATTAGCTACAGGGTTTCATATGGCCAGTTTATTGTGATAGTAATGGTCTGTCTATTGGCTACAGGGTTTCATATGGCCAGATAATATGATAGTAATGGTCTGTCTATTGGCTACAGGGTTTCATATGGCCAGTTAATATGATAGTAATGGTCTGTCAATTGGCTACAGGGTTTCATATGGCCAGTTAATGTGATAGTAATGGTCTGTCTATTAGCTACAGGGTTTCATATGGCCAGTTAATATGATAGTAATGGTCTGTGTATTGGCTACAGGGTTTCATATGGCCAGTTAATGTGATAGTAATGGTCTGTGTATTGGCTACAGGGTTTCATATGGCCAGTTAATGTGATAGTAATGGTCTGTCTATTGGCTACAGGGTTTCATATGGCCAGTTAATATGATAGTAATGGTCTGTCTATTGGCTACAGGGTTTCATATGGCCAGTTAATGTGATAGTAATGGTCTGTCTATTAGCTACAGGGTTTCATATGGCCAGTTTATTGTGATAGTAATGGTCTGTCTATTGGCTACAGGGTTTCATATGGCCAGTTAATATGATAGTAATGGTCTGTGTATTGGCTACAGGGTTTCATATGGCCAGTTAATGTGATAGTAATGGTCTGTGTATTGGCTACAGGGTTTCATATGGCCAGTTAATGTGATAGTAATGGTCTGTCTATTGGCTACAGGGTTTCATATGGCCAGTTAATATGATAGTAATGGTCTGTCTATTGGCTACAGGGTTTCATATGGCCAGTTAATGTGATAGTAATGGTCTGTCTATTAGCTACAGGGTTTCATATGGCCAGTTTATTGTGATAGTAATGGTCTGTCTATTGGCTACAGGGTTTCATATGGCCAGTTAATATGATAGTAATGGTCTGTCTATTGGCTACAGGGTTTCATATGGCCAGTTAATATGATAGTAATGGTCTGTCTATTAGCTACAGGGTTTCATATGGCCAGTTAATATGATAGTAATGGTCTGTCTATTGGCTACAGGGTTTCATATGGCCAGTTAATGTGATAGTAATGGTCTGTCTATTAGCTACAGGGTTTCATATGGCCAGTTTATTGTGATAGTAATGGTCTGTCTATTGGCTACAGGGTTTCATATGGCCAGTTAATATGATAGTAATGGTCTGTCTATTGGCTACAGGGTTTCATATGGCCAGTTAATATGATAGTAATGGTCTGTCTATTAGCTACAGGGTTTCATATGGCCAGTTAATATGATAGTAATGGTCTGTCTATTAGCTACAGGGTTTCATATGGCCAGTTGATGTGATAGTAATGGTCTGTCTATTAGCTACAGGGTTTCATATGGCCAGTTAATGTGACAGTAATGGTCTGTCTATTGGCTACAGGGTTTCATATGGCCAGTTAATATGATAGTAATGGTCTGTCTATTGGCTACAGGGTTTCATATGGCCAGTTAATGTGATAGTAATGGTCTGTCTATTAGCTACAGGGTTTCATATGGCCAGTTACTGTGATAGTAATGGTCTGTCTATTGGCTACAGGGTTTCATATGGCCAGTTAATATGATAGTAATGGTCTGTATTGGCTACAGGGTTTCATATGGCCAGTTAATGTGATAGTAATGGTCTGTCTATTGGCTACAGGGTTTCATATGGCCAGTTAATATGATAGTAATGGTCTGTCTATTAGCTACAGGGTTTCATATGGCCAGTTAATATGATAGTAATGGTTTGTCTATTGGCTACAGGGTTTCATATGGCCAGTTAATATGATAGTAATGGTCTGTCTATTGGCTACAGGGTTTCATATGGCCAGTTAATATGATAGTAATGGTCTGTCTATTAGCTACAGGGTTTCATATGGCCAGTTAATATGATAGTAATGGTCTGTCTATTAGCTACAGGGTTTCATATGGCCAGTTAATATGATAGTAATGGTCTGTCTATTGGCTACAGGGTTTCATATGGCCAGTTAATATGATAGTAATGGTGTGTCTATTGGCTACAGGGTTTCATATGGCCAGTTAATATGATAGTAATGGTGTGTCTATTGGCTACAGGGTTTCATATGGCCAGTTAATATGATAGTAATGGTCTGTCTATTAGCTACAGGGTTTCATATGGCCAGTTAATATGATAGTAATGGTCTGTCTATTAGCTACATGGTTTCATATGGCCTGTTAATGTGATAGTAATGGTCTGTCTATTGGCTACAGGGTTTCATATGGCCAGTTAATATGATAGTAATGGTCTGTCTATTAGCTACAGGGTTTCATATGGCCAGTTAATGTGATAGTAATGGTCTGTCTATTAGCTACAGGGTTTCATATGGCCAGTTAATATGATAGTAATGGTCTGTCTATTGGCTACAGGGTTTTATATGGCCAGTTAATTTGATAGTAATGGTCTGTCTATTAGCTACAGGGTTTCATATGGCCTGTTAATGTGATAGTAATGGTCTGTCTATTGGCTACAGGGTTTCATATGGCCAGTTAATATGATAGTAATGGTCTGTCTATTGGCTACAGGGTTTCATATGGCCAGTTAATATGATAGTAATGGTCTGTCTATTAGCTACATGGTTTCATATGGCCTGTTAATGTGATAGTAATGGTCTGTCTATTGGCTACAGGGTTTCATATGGCCAGTTAATATGATAGTAATGGTGTGTCTATTGGCTACAGGGTTTCATATGGCCAGTTAATGTGATAGTAATGGTGTGTCTATTGGCTACAGGGTTTCATATGGCCAGTTAATGTGATAGTAATGGTCTGTCTATTAGCTACAGGGTTTCATATGGCCAGTTAATATGATAGTAATGGTCTGTATATTGGCTACAGGGTTTCATATGGCCAGTTAATATGATAGTAATGGTCTGTCTATCGGCTACAGGGTTTCATATGGCCAGTTAATATGATAGTAATGGTCTGTCTATTAGCTACAGGGTTTCATATGACCAGTTAATATGATAGTAATGGTCTGTCTATTAGCTACATGGTTTCATATGGCCTGTTAATGTGATAGTAATGGTCTGTCTATTGGCTACAGGGTTTCATATGGCCAGTTAATATGATAGTAATGGTCTGTCTATTAGCTACAGGGTTTCATATGGCCAGTTAATATGATAGTAATGGTTTGTCTATTGGCTACAGGGTTTCATATGGCCAGTTAATATGATAGTAATGGTCTGTCTATTGGCTACAGGGTTTCATATGGCCAGTTAATATGATAGTAATGGTCTGTCTATTAGCTTCAGGGTTTCATATGGCCAGTTAATATGATAGTAATGGTCTGTCTATTAGCTACAGGGTTTCATATGGCCTGTTAATGTGATAGTAATGGTCTGTCTATTAGCTACAGGGTTTCATATGGCCAGTTAATATGATAGTAATGGTCTGTCTATTAGCTACATGGTTTCATATTGCCTGTTAATGTGAAAGTAATGGTCTGTCTATTGGCTACATGGTTTCATATGGCCAGTTAATATGATAGTAATGGTCTGTCTATTAGCTACAGGGTTTCATATGGCCAGTTAATATGATGGTAATGGTTTGTCTATTGCCAACAGGGTTTCATATGGCCAGTTAATGTGATAGTAATGGTGTGAGTATTGGCTACAGGGTTTCATATGGCCAGTTAATATGATAGTAATGGTCTGTCTATTAGCTACAGGGTTTCATATGGCCAGTTAATGTGATAGTAATGGTCTGTCTATTAGCTACAGGGTTTCATATGGCCAGTTAATATGATAGTAATGGTCTGTCTATTGGCTACAGGGTTTCATATGGCCAGTTAATTTGATAGTAATGGTCTGTCTATTAGCTACAGGGTTTCATATGGCCAGTTAATATGATAGTAATGGTCTGTCTATTAGCTATAGGGTTTCATATGGCCAGTTAATGTGATAGTAATGATCTGTCTATTAGCTACAGGGTTTCATATGGCCAGTTAATATGATAGTAATGGTCTGTATATTGGCTACAGGGTTTCATATGGCCAGTTAATATGATAGTAATGGTCTGTCTATTGGCTACAGGGTTTCATATGGCCAGTTAATATGATAGTAATTGTCTGTCTATTAGCTACAGGGTTTCATATGGCCAGTTAATGTGATAGTAATGGTCTGTCTATTGGCTACAGGGTTTCATATGGCCAGCTAATATGAGAGTAATGGTCTGTCTATTAGCTACAGGGTTTCATATGGCCAGTTAATATGATAGTAATGGTCTGTCTATTAGCTACAGGGTTTCATATGGCCAGTTAATGTGATAGTAATGGTGTGTCTATTGGCTACAGGGTTTCATATGGCCAGTTAATATGATAGTAATGGTCTG
This sequence comes from Coregonus ussuriensis, assembly GCA_031479575.1. Lineage (NCBI taxonomy): Eukaryota > Metazoa > Chordata > Actinopteri > Salmoniformes > Salmonidae > Coregonus > Coregonus ussuriensis. The sequence goes on along the minus strand of CM062473.1, from coordinate 103,810,367 downwards.
TCTATTAGCTACAGGGTTTCATATGGCCAGTTAATATGATAGTAATGGTCTGTCTATTAGCTACATGGTTTTATATGGCCTGTTAATGTGATAGTAATGGTCTGTCTATTGGCTACAGGGTTTCATATGGCCAGTTAATGTGATAGTAATGGTCTGTCTATTAGCTACAGGGTTTCATATGGCCAGTTAATATGATAGTAATGGTCTGTCTATTAGCTACATGGTTTTATATGGCCTGTTAATGTGATAGTAATGGTCTGTCTATTGGCTACAGGGTTTCATATGGCTATTTAATATGATAGTAATGGTCTGTCTATTAGCTACAGGGTTTCATATGGCCAGTTAATATGATAGTAATGGTTTGTCTATTGGCTACAGGGTTTCATATGGCCAGTTAATATGATAGTAATGGTCTGTCTATTAGCTACAGGGTTTCATATGGCCAGTTAATATGATAGTAATGGTCTGTCTATTAGCTACAGGGTTTCATATGGCCTGTTAATGTGATAGTAATGGTCTGTCTATTAGCTACAGGGTTTCATATGGCCAGTTAATATGATAGTAATGGTCTGTCTATTAGCTACATGGTTTCATATTGCCTGTTAATGTGATAGTAATGGTGTGTCTATTGGCTACAGGTTTTAATATGGCCAGTTAATATGATAGTAATGGTCTGTCTATTAGCTACAGGGTTTCATATGGCCAGTTAATATGATAGTAATGGTTTGTCTATTGCCAACAGGGTTTCATATGGCCAGTTAATGTGATAGTAATGGTGTGTCTATTGGCTACAGGGTTTCATATGGCCAGTTAATATGATAGTAATGGTCTGTCTATTAGCTACAGGGTTTCATATGGCCAGTTAATGTGATAGTAATGGTCTGTCTATTAGCTACAGGGTTTCATATGGGCAGTTAATATGATAGTAATGGTCTGTCTATTGGCTACAGGGTTTCATATGGCCAGTTACTTTGATAGTAATGGTCTGTCTATTAGCTACATGGTTTCATATGGCCTGTTAATGTGATAGTAATGGTCTGTCTATTGGCTACAGGGTTTCATATGGCCAGTTAATATGATAGTAATGGTCTGTCTATTAGCTACAGGGTTTCATATGGCCAGTTAATATGATAGTAATGGTCTGTCTATTAGCTACAGGGTTTCATATGGCCAGTTAATATGATAGTAATGGTCTGTCTATTGGCTACAGGGTTTCATATGGCCAGTTAATATGATAGTAATGGTCTGTCTATTAGCTACATGGTTTCATATGGCCTGTTAATGTGATAGTAATGGTCTGTCTATTGGCTACAGGGTTTCATATGGCCAGTTAATATGATAGTAATGGTGTGTCTATTGGCTACAGGGTTTCATATGGCCAGTTAATGTGATAGTAATGGTGTGTCTATTGGCTACAGGGTTTCATATGGCCAGTTAATGTGATAGTAATGGTCTGTCTATTGGCTACAGGGTTTCATATGTCCAGTTAATATGATAGTAATGGTCTGTCTATTAGCTTCAGGGTTTCATATGGCCAGTTAATATGATAGTAATGGTCTGTCTATTAGCTACAGGGTTTCATATGGCCAGTTAATATGATAGTAATGGTCTGTCTATTAGCTACAGGGTTTCATATGGCCTGTTAATGTGATAGTAATGGTCTGTCTATTAGCTACAGGGTTTCATATGGCCAGTTAATATGATAGTAATGGTCTGTCTATTAGCTACATGGTTTCATATTGCCTGTTAATGTGATAGTAATGGTCTGTCTATTGGCTACAGGGTTTCATATGGCCAGTTAATATGATAGTAATGGTCTGTCTATTAGCTACAGGGTTTCATATGGCCAGTTAATATGATAGTAATGGTTTGTCTATTAGCTACATGGTTTCATATGGCCAGTTAATGTGATAGTAATGATCTGTCTATTAGCTACAGGGTTTCATATGGCCAGTTAATATGATAGTAATGGTCTGTATATTGGCTACAGGGTTTCATATGGCCAGTTAATATGATAGTAATGGTCTGTCTATTGGCTACAGGGTTTCATATGGCCAGTTAATATGATAGTAATTGTCTGTCTATTAGCTACAGGGTTTCATATGGCCAGTTAATGTGATAGTAATGGTCTGTCTATTGGCTACAGGGTTTCATATGGCCAGTTAATATGAGAGTAATGGTCTGTCTATTAGCTACAGGGTTTCATATGGCCAGTTAATATGATAGTAATGGTCTGTCTATTAGCTACAGGGTTTCATATGGCCAGTTAATGTGATAGTAATGGTGTGTCTATTGGCTACAGGGTTTCATATGGCCAGTTAATATGATAGTAATGGTCTGTCTATTAGCTACAGGGTTTCATATGGCCAGTTAATATGATAGTAATGGTCTGTCTATTAGCTACAGGGTTTCATATGGCCAGTTAATGTGATAGTAATGGTCTGTCTATTGGCTACAGGGTTTCATATGGCCAGTTAATGTGATAGTAATGGTCTGTCTATTAGCTACAGGGTTTCATATGGCCAGTTAATATGATAGTAATGGTCTGTCTATTAGCTACAGGGTTTCATATGGCCAGTTAATGTGATAGTAATGGTCTGTCTATTGGCTACAGGGTTTCATATGGCCAGTTAATATGATAGTAATGGTCTGTCTATTAGCTACAGGGTTTCATATGGCCAGTTAATATGATAGTAATGGTCTGTCTATTGGCTACAGGGTTTCATATGGCCAGTTAATATGATAGTAATGGTCTGTCTATTAGCTACAGGGTTTCATATGGCCAGTTAATATGATAGTAATGGTCTGTCTATTAGCTACAGGGTTTCATATGGCCTGTTAATGTGATAGTAATGGTCTGTCTATTAGCTACAGGGTTTCATATGGCCAGTTAATATGATAGTAATGGTCTGTCTATTAGCTACAGGGTTTCATATGGCCAGTTAATGTGATAGTAATGGTGTGTCTATTGGCTACAGGGTTTCATATGGCCAGTTAATATGATAGTAATGGTCTGTCTATTAGCTACAGGGTTTCATATGGCCAGTTAATATGATAGTAATGGTTTGTCTATTGCCAACAGGGTTTCATATGGCCAGTTAATGTGATAGTAATGGTGTGTCTATTGGCTACAGGGTTTCATATGGCCAGTTAATATGATAGTAATGGTCTGTCTATTAGCTACAGGGTTTCATATGGCCAGTTAATGTGATAGTAATGGTCTGTCTATTAGCTACAGGGTTTCATATGGCCAGTTAATATGATAGTAATGGTCTGTCTATTGGCTACAGGGTTTCATATGGCCAGTTAATATGATAGTAATGGTCTGTCTATTAGCTACAGGGTTTCATATGGCCAGTTAATGTGATAGTAATGGTCTGTCTATTGGCTACAGGGTTTCATATGGCCAGTTAATATGATAGTAATGGTCTGTCTATTAGCTACAGGGTTTCATATGGCCAGTTAATATGATAGTAATGGTCTGTCTATTAGCTACAGGGTTTCATATGGCCAGTTAATATGATAGTAATGGTCTGTCTATTGGCTACAGGGTTTCATATGGCCAGTTAATATGATAGTAATGGTCTGTCTATTAGCTACAGGGTTTCATATGGCCAGTTAATATGATAGTAATGGTCTGTCTATTGGCTACAGGGTTTCATATGGCCAGTTAATATGATAGTAATGGTCTGTCTATTAGCTACAGGGTTTCATATGGCCAGTTAATATGATAGTAATGGTCTGTCTATTGGCTACAGGGTTTCATATGGCCAGTTAATGTGATAGTAATGGTCTGTCTATTGGCTACAGGGTTTCATATGGCCAGTTAATATGATAGTAATGGTCTGTCTATTAGCTACAGGGTTTCATATGGCCAGTTAATATGATAGTAATGGTCTGTCTATTAGGCTACAGGGTTTCATATGGCCAGTTAATGTGATAGTAATGGTCTGTCTATTAGCTACAGGGTTTCATATGGCCAGTTAATATGATAGTAATGGTCTGTCTATTAGCTACAGGGTTTCATATGGCCAGTTAATGTGATAGTAATGGTCTGTCTATTAGCTACAGGGTTTCATATGGCCAGTTAATATGATAGTAATGGTCTGTCTATTAGCTACAGGGTTTCATATGGCCAGTTAATGTGATAGTAATGGTCTGTCTATTGGCTACAGGGTTTCATATGGCCAGTTAATATGATAGTAATGGTCTGTCTATTAGCTACAGGGTTTCATATGGCCAGTTAATATGATAGTAATGGTCTGTCTATTAGCTACAGGGTTTCATATGGCCAGTTAATGTGATAGTAATGGTCTGTCTATTAGCTACAGGGTTTCATATGGCCAGTTAATATGATAGTAATGGTCTGTCTATTAGGTACAGGGTTTCATATGGCCAGTTAATATGATAGTAATGGTCTGTCTATTAGCTACAGGGTTTCATATGGCCAGTTAATATGATAGTAATGGTCTGTGTATTGGCTACAGGGTTTCATATGGCCAGTTAATGTGATAGTAATGGTCTGTCTATTGGCTACAGGGTTTCATATGGCCAGTTAATATGATAGTAATGGTCTGTCTATTGGCTACAGGGTTTCATATGGCCAGTTAATATGATAGTAATGGTCTGTCTATTAGCTACAGGGTTTCATATGGCCAGTTAATATGATAGTAATGGTCTGTCTATTAGCTACAGGGTTTCATATGGCCAGTTAATGTGATAGTCATGGTGTGTCTATTGGCTACAGGGTTTCATATGGCCAGTTAATATGATAGTAATGGTCTGTCTAGTAGCTTTGTTCAGCTCTCAGGGAAAAAGAGTTGGATGATTACTATAACCTTTTGCTGTGTGTGTGTGTGTGTGTGTGTGTGTGTGTGTGTGTGTGTGTGTGTGTGTGTGTGTGTGTGTGTGTGTGTGTGTGTGTGTGTGTGTGTGCGTATTACTATAGCTGACAAACGTAGATACCACGATACCAAATGAGAGCTCTCCAGCTAATTACAACCACAATCCATGGAATCATAGAATTTCTATCACATAACATCCCCCTCACCCTGAAGAGATCCGCTCTCACCCTGAAGAGATCCGCTCTCACCCTGACGAGATCCCCCTCACCCTGAAGAGATCCTGTCTCACCCTGAAGAGATCCCCCTCACCCTGAAGAGATCCGCTCTCACCCTGAAGAGATCCGCTCTCACCCTGAAGAGATCCGTTCTTACCCTGAAGAGATCCGCTCTCACCCTGAAGAGATCCGCTCTTACCCTGAAGAGATCCGCTCTTACCCTGAAGAGATCCGCTCTTACCCTGAAGAGATCCGCTCTTACCCTGAAGAGATCCTGTCTCACCCTGAAGAGATCCGCTCTCACCCTGAAGAGATCCGCTCTTACCCTGAAGAGATACGCTCTTACCCTGAAGAGATCCGCTCTTACCCTGAAGAGATCCTGTCTCACCCTGAAGAGATCCTATCTCACCCTGAAGAGATCCGCTCTTACCCTGAAGAGATCCTGTCTCACCCTGAAGAGATCCGCTCTTACCCTGAAGAGATCCTGTCTCACCCTGAAGAGATCCTCTCTCACCCTGAAGAGATCCTGTCTCACCCTGAAGAGATCCTCTCTCACCCTGAAGAGAACAAATGATTTATCCAACTGTTAAAAGTTGTTCCTTTCTCCCTCAGCAATGCATCCTAGCTAAAGCATCTCTCTCTCTCTCTCTCTCTCTCTCTCTCTCTCTCTCTCTCTCTCTCTCTCTCTCTCTCTCTCTCTCTCTCTCTCTCTCTCTCTCTCTCTCTCTCTCATCTCTCCTTAGTTATTGATCGTGATGAACAGCCTCATGTTTGGTAGCTCTCTGGACTTAACTAAGGCACCATTCATTTCTTTGTTTATTTGAAACTGGCTGTTTGGCAGTAAAAGTTAAAAGGGGAGATGGGGATTGAGACGATTTGAAGTCATTATCACTCCAGTTGGTTAATGTAATGAAGCACAAACAGGAAAACAATCCAAATGGTTGTTCCGCTCACTGCAGCGTTAGTGTGCGTCCCAAATGTCACCCTTTTCCCTCTATAGTGCACTACTAATGACCAGAGCCCTATGGCCCCTTGTTAAATGTAGCGCACCACATTGGGAATAGGGTGCTATTTAGGGTGCTATTTGGAACACAGACCTAGGATTTCTGATTAGACTATCCTGCAGGAAGACAAAACTCAACATGGATGGTCAGAGGTAAACTTTGTGTGTAATGGTTTGGTTAGAGGACGGTCAAGTAAGGCAAAAGGGGTCCAAAAATACGCAGACTTTTCCGTAAACACACTTTTCTGACTCCGCAGTAAGCTGTATATGAGATTGATTGTACTGTGTAATGCCTCAAAACAGATAGACTTCCCAAATGGCACCCAATTCCCTACAGAGTGCAATGCTATTGGCCCAGGACAAAAATAGTGCACTATATAGGACAAAGGAAGCCATTTAGGACAGAGCATCTTGTCTAGATTGAACCCAGAGATGGTGTGTTATGGTAATGAGGACGCAGTCTGCATCTTCCATCGAACATACATTGATTTAGATTGACTGTTACTGTAGATCCCTTGTTAACATATACTGTTTTGACAGCTTAGTTTTTAATTTGCAAGTTCGGGCTTCTTTATTCTGGGCGGAATATGTTGATGCATATTACTGTTTGAAGGTTTAATGGATTGTAAGTGAAGGGTGTTCTCTGGATACAGAGATTCACAATGTCCAGGTGTATCTGGAGACTGTGTGGTGACATGGTCGACACAAAAGAGTGACAAAGTGTCCCACTTGAATGCCAGTGTAAATAAAGTTTGATGGAATCTGTCAGCTGTCAGGAAACAGTTTGACAAAGTAACAGAAGACTGAGGATCAAAAGCGAAATGCAATCAGTGTGTATGGATGCGTGGCCTGAGCCAAGCATGTGATTTGTCTCGGAGGGAATTGTGACGACAGGCACTTGTCGACGGGACATTTGATACCCGTGTCCTTGGTGCTTTAGAAGTCTTGTCCCACTCTCTTTCTGTCTTCAAACGTTCTATGTTATATTTCCATTAGGTCTATATGACAGTCACAGAGATTCAAGCAAACAATGGCTTATGTTTTGTTACTTTTTATAAAATAAAATAGTAACATAATATAGTATTTGTGCTCAATTTTTTTTTACAACATTTTTTAAAAAGAAAAAAACATTAGATTTTCATGGGCGGTAGCTAGCTATACATTGTCACTCACAAATAAGCAGAGGCAGAGAGTGAGTAGTTGTATTGTGTGTTTAAGAGAGTGTCCACGACAGCACACAAATATGTTATTTATACTGCATTAGTCCGGCTCCTGGATGTCACCACACAGCTTTAACAGTTTAATGCTCTGGTCAAAGGTGGTACGCTATATAGGGAATGGGGTGCCAATTGGGATAAAGCCATTTCCTGGAGAAGGCTGTTACCGATTGAGAACACGTTGTGAATCCATCTAAAGCTACAGAGAGGAAGAGTTGGAGGCCGAGCAGTTTTCCATGCTTGGGTTGAGCCTGTTGAAGACACATTAACAATGCTCTGTGTTTCTCGGTCTCTAAACCCATTCCCCTCTAAAGCACACGTTTAAACCATAGCCTTTCAGGTTTTAACATGGCTAGCCTTCCTAATGTAATGCCAATCAAAGCTAACAGCTAACCCAGAGTCAATACACATTATTCCGGAATTCTTGTGATCGTTCAATTGTCTCATTTTTCATGCACTTGAAATTCCACTCAACATTCTTCTTCAAACAGATGATTGATCAGTATTCATGTGTGTTTAGCGTTACATTAAACTCCTGTGATAAAACATGTAGTTTGTTGATCAGTATTCATGTATGTTTAACGTTACATTAAATTCCTATGATAAAACATGTACCAACAAGAAATGTGTCACGTCATATTCATACACATTATTTAAGCAGAAGGAATGGACTGAGAGACACTTGGAACTACAGAATCAATTGAGTAAATGGGAGTTTGTAGTGCAGCGGTCATGCTGGAAGGATGTCTTAGCTCTATTACTGACATTACTCCCAGAAACACCTCCTTAAGTGTCTCTTAAAGGTGTCCGTCTGACTCTCCAGCCCTGTTTTCACCCCCCACGCACCACACTACCTCCCTCACACTAGGTCTGAGTCCCAAATAGCAACCAATTCCCTTTATAGTGCACTACTTTGGACCAGGACCCCTTCCAATAGAGCTCTGGCCAGACGTAGTGCACTATGAAGGACGTAGGGGTGCCATATGGGATGCACTCAGGCTATTCCCAGCAGGCCTCCTCTTTCTCTTCTGATGTTGCAATAACAACAGATCACTGATCACGTTCTCATGTTACCTTCCATCAAAATCACTTACGGCTAAAATTACAAGGCCCCTAAGACTTGGCTAAATGCCTGTTTTATGAGTGATCAGGGTTACGTCCCAAATGGCACCCTGTTCCGCGGTAAGACGTGCACTATCTAAAGGAACGGGGCGCCATTCGTGAGCCGGCAGGTCCTGTTTTCTGAGTGATAATGGAGTGTCCTTCGTAGTGTTCATCGACCCCTTCCAGACCCCTGTTGGCTCAGTCGTAGGAGTACTGCTGCTGCCTGATGCCCTGCGGATGCAGGGAGGTTTACAAGGAGAGCCAATGAGCCTTTAAAATGATGTTTGTCCTGGTTTCTGTGCCACCTTTCATGGGTCTGTCAGGATCTAAATGTCAGGCGTTTTAGTCAGAGTGGAGTACCTGTAAGCTTTTCCTTCTGTTTCAGAATATGTCTTTCCTCAGCCGTGCCGTTCAACCAACACATGCTGTTCTGTTCTGTAATTGCCCAAAACAGATTTACCTGAACAGACATTCAAAAAAAGGGCTTTGTCATTTTATTTTGTGAGAAACGATGTACTTAACTCACAGTTATAGTCTAGTGTTACCATTGTGTTATAGTCTAGTGTTACCATTGTGTTATAGTGTTCCCATTGTGTTATAGTGTTCCCATTGTGTTATAGTCTAGTGTTACCATTGTGTTATAGTCTAGTGTTACCATTGTATTATAGTCTAGTGTTCCCATTGTGTTATAGTCTAGTGTTACCATTGTGTTATAGTCTAGTGTTACCATTGTGTTATAGTCTAGTGTTACCATTGTGTTATAGTGTTACCATTGTGTTATAGTCTAGTGTTACCATTGTGTTATAGTCTAGTGTTACCATTGTGTTACAGTGTTCCCATTGTGTTATAGTCTAGTGTTACCATTGTTTTATAGTCTAATATGACCATTGTGTCTCTGGTCCCGTCATCTCTCTGATGTTACCTTGGCCCAGTTGTTCAGTTCTGACTCACCTTGACCCACTCCTTTCATCATCAACTCCACATTGTGTACAACAGTATACCCAGTCTATTCCCTACATAGTGCACTAGTCTCGACCATAGGGCTCTGGTCAACAGTAGTGCACTCTATAGGGAATAAGGTGACATTTGGAATCCGTACTATATCTACTCAGCAGAAGTCCTTGTGAACCACATTGCCTGGCTTTGGGATTCCACAATAGTGTGTAAACAACAGAACTCAGTTGAACGTTTCTCATCCTTTGGAGATTCAGATAAAATAGCTTTTTTTTTATTTTTTATATTAGTTTAGACACTATGTATGGTCCCAGAGCCAGAGCCCAGAACTCTACAGAGCCAGAACACAGAACTCTACAGAACCCAGAACTCTACAGAGCCAGAACACAGAACTCTACAGAGCCCAGAACTATACAGAGACAGAACCCAGAACTCTACAGAACCCAGAACTCTACAGAGCCAGAACACATAACTCTACAGAGCCCAGAACTCTACAGAGACAGAACCCAGAACTCTACAGAACCCAGAACTCTACAGAGCCAGAGCCCAGAACTCTACAGAACCCAGAACACAGAACTCTACAGAACACATAACTCTACAGAACCCAGAACTCTACAGAGCCAGAGCCCAGAACTCTACAGAACCCAGAACCCAGAACTCTACAGAACCCAGAACTCTATAGAGCCAAACACAGAACTCTACAGAACCCATAACTCTACAGAACCCAGAACCCAGAACTCTACAGAACCCAGAACCCAGAACTCTACAGAACCCAGAACCCAGAACTCTACAGAACCCAGAACTCTACAGTACCAGACCTCACTACCCTCCATGCATATATATACTGTAGATACTCTGCCTACGTCCCAAACAGCACCCTATTCCCTATATAGTGAACTACTTTTGACCAGGGGCACAGCGTAAGGGTACCATTTCAGAAGTAGACAGTATCTACAGTGAGGGGAAAAAAGTATTTGATCCCCTGCTGATTTTGTAAGTTTGCCCAGCGACAAAGACATGATCAGTCTATAATTTTAATGGTAGGTTTATTTGAACAGTGAGGGACAGAATAACAACAAAAAAATCCAGAAAAACGCATGTCAAAAATGTTATGAATTGATTTGCATTTGAATGAGGGAAATAAGTATTTGACCCCCTCTCAATCAGAAAGATTTATATTCAGGGGGCAGTCTCTCCTGTTGTGTATATTCAAGGGGCAGTCTCTCCTGTGGTTTATATTCAGGGGGCAGTCTCTCCTGTTGTGTATATTCAGGGGGCAGTCTCTCCTGTTGTGTATATTCAGGGGGCAGTCTCTCCTGTTGTGTATATTCAGGGGGCAGTCCCTCCTGTTGTGTATATTCAGGGGGCAGTCTCTTCTGTGGTTTATATTCAGGGGGCAGTCTCTCCTGTTGTGTATATTCAGGGGGCAGTCTCTCCTGTTGTGTATATTCAGGGGGCAGTCTCTCCAGTCTCTCCAGTGGAGCATGGAAGTGCTATTGCAAGGTGAGCAGCAGCTGCAGTATCATCCACAGCCCGCTATATAAACGCTAGTTATGGTTCATAATGTACTGAAACCCTCCCATATGTTGTTACTACTCCTGCTGCTTTTAGAACACTTTGACACATACACACACACACACACACACACACACACACACACACACACACACACACACACACACACACACACACACACACACACACACACACACACACACACATACACACACACACACACACACACACACACACACACACACACTCACACACACACACACACACACACACACACACACACACACACACACACACACACAGAGAGAGTTTAAGAATCCCTATGAATAATAACAAAACAAACAGGCAACTGTCAGACGTTAAATCCTTTACTCTGTCAGACGTTAAATCCTTTACTCTGTCAGACGTTAAATCCTTTACTCTGTCAGACGTTAAATCCTTTACTCTGTCAGACGTTAAATCCTTTACTCTGCCAGACGTTAAATCCTTTACTCTGCCAGACGTTAAATCCTTTACTCTGCCAGACGTTAAATCCTTTACTCTGTCAGACGTTAAATCCTTTACTCTGTCAGACGTTAAATCCTTTACTCTGCCAGACGTTAAATCCTTTACTCTGTCAGACGTTAAATCCTTTACTCTGTCAGACGTTAAATCCTTTACTCTGTCAGACGTTAAATCCTTTACTCTGTCAGACGTTAAATCCAGATGAGTGTCAAAGTGTTTCATGATGTTCTGCAGTCTGAACATCAGTGATAATACTGTTGATGTTCTGCAGTCTGAACATCTTTGATGATACCGTTGATGGGTTTTATTACTCCACCCAACACAAACACATATATTCCCAAGGGGATGTATCCAAACAAAGAGCGAGGTGTAACCTCTACACAATACACAGGACGAGACCCGTAAACAACAAGAGCACAATACACAGTACTCACGAGACCAACGGACATGGGACAATAATGGACAAGGACAATGGGGAACAGAGGGCACATATATACACATACTACTCAGGGGGAATGGGAACCAGGTGTGGTAATGAGACAGTCCGGGGTTGGTGGTAATGAACCAGATCAGTGACGCCTAGAATGCCGGTGACGTATACCTCCGGAGCTGGTGAACGGAATGAGCCCCCCCCCCCAAGTGTCCAGGATGTCCAACACAGAAACCAAGCACCCCTCCCAGTCGATGAGGTACTGGAGATGCCCCGCCCGATGCCCCGAATCCAGGACTTCACGGACCGAGTACGCCGGACCGGGGTGTCACTGGGTCCAACCTCAGCGAGGGGACCAGGCACCACTGGCCTGAGGAGAGACACATGAAAAGTGAAAAGCCGGGTTAATGCGTTCAACAGCAGGGAGTTGCAAATGGTACGTTATCTCATTAACCCTCCTCAGGACTTTAAATGGCCCCACAAACCCCGGGCTCAGCTTCTGGCAGGGCAAGCGTAGGGAAAGGTTCCGGGTGGAGAACCAGACCCGGTCGCCTGGAGAGAAAACAGGTGCCTCACTGCGGTGACCGTTGGACTGTTCCTTGTGCCGATGCACGGCCCGCTGGAGAAGAGTGTGCGCAGCGTTCCAGATCTCCTCAGCGCGCCAAAACCACTCATCCATCGCAGTTGCCTCGGTCTGGCTCGGATGCCAAGGTGCCAGGGCCGGCTGATACCCCAACACGCACTGGAAAGGAGTGAGGTTTGTGGAGGAGTGGCGGAGAGAATTCTGTGTGTACTCAGCCCAAGGTAGAAAATCTGCCCACTCCCCCGGCCGGCCCTGACAGTAACACCTCAGGATCCTGCCCACTTCCTGATTGACCCTCTCCACCTGCCCATTAGCTTGAGGATGGTACCCAAAGGTGAGAATGACCGTGACCCCCAGGCGTTCCATGAACGCTTTCCATATGCGTGAGGTGAACTGAGGACCATGGTCTGACACAATGTCCTCCGGGATCCCGTAGTGCTGGAAGACGTGATTAAAAAGAGCCTCCATGGTTTGACGGGAGCCCAGGCAGAGGAAGGAGGCGACAAGCTTTGGAAAACCGGTCCACAACGACGAGAACGGTGGTGTTCCCCTGGGAGGGGGGAAGGTCAGTGACATAGTCCACTGAGAGGTGAGACCAGGGTAGTTGTGGAACCGGCAGGGGAAGGAGCTTTCCATAAGGGAGGTGTCTGGGTGTCTTAGACTGGGCACAGATGGAGCAGGAAGACACGTAAACCCGGACGTCCCTAGCCAAGGTGGGCCACCAGTACTTCTCAGTCAGGCAGGCGATGCTACGGCCTATCCCAGGATGATGGGGATCTCCTCTTCCTGCCTCTCCTCTGCCTGGGTTGGAGCAGTGGAATTCCCTGGCTTGACATCTCCTTGCCTATTAGTGGATAGAGGGCAGGTCGAGGAGAAATTACCTATTTCTCCACCATAGGAGCAGAGGCCCAGATTCCTCCTTCTCCTATGCTCTGCCTCCGGCAAACGTGCAGAGCCCACCTCCAACGGTTCTTGCCACGAAGCAGGTGTAGCCACAGGCTTCGGATTCCGCGCAGGTCTTCGTCGGGACCACAGGAGGTTGTCCAACCGGATTGCCATGCTGATAAGCTGGTTAGCCTGTCATCACGGCAGGCTAACTCCATCTGTACGTCATCCTGCAGTCCGCTGCGGAACAAGGTGACCAGAGCCAACTCATTCCATCCGGTGGAGGCCGCGATGGTTCGGAACTCCAGGGCGAACTCCGAGGCGGTCCTAAATCCCTGGCCTAGTCGGAGTAGACGCTCACCCCCCTCTTGGCTCTCAACAGGATGATCAAACACCGAGCGGAAGAGGAGGGTGAAGCGCTCGTAGGAATCAACCTCGGGTCCGCCCATTTCCCAAACCGCGGCACCCCAGTCCAGGGCCCGTCTGGTCAGTGCCGAGATGACTGTGGCAACCTTGTCTCTCACGGAGATATCCTCGGCATAGTGAGTGAGGTACAGGTCGATTGCAGAAGGAATCCCTTGCATCTCGCTGGCGCGCCGTCAAAGCGCTCCAGGAAGGACAGGGGTATTCCAAGGACAATTGGTAACAGAGGACACATATATACACAAACTAATCAGGGGGAATGTGAACCAGGTCTGCGTAATGAGACAAGACTGTCCCGGGTTGTTGGTAATGAACCAGATCAGTGACGCCTAGAAGGCCGGTGACGTAGACCTCCGGAGCTGGTGAACGGAATGAGCAGCAGTACCGGGGGGATCCGTGACAGCTTGTATTTCAACAAGACTCTGATTTAATGGTCTCCTCGAATCTAAGCCGGAAAATACGTCAGAAGTGCAAACGTCAGAGACGCATTTTGCAAATTTACAATTTAATTTCTTGAATTGTCAAGGCATTGTTTTTTATTTACATTCAGGCTTATCGCGCAGTCGGAGCTGACAACTTCACAAATCTAGTCTTGGTGATGTGAGGTCATTTGACAGTTGATTTGTCAAATGGCAATATATTCCCCCATTCAGAGAGAAATGTAGAAGCTGTGCCTCCATGATTAAAAGCAGATCCAGACGGGGCAGCAGCATAGTCACTCTTATGCCATACTTTGGAATGATTATTTTCTTTCAGTGCTTTTATTTCAGTTTAATTTGAATTCCGTTCCAATGATATATATGCATGATGTATTTTGCTAATGCACAACACGCCCATGAAAAATGCCTGTCGGGTTAATTGTAGCAGATTACTGAGATGCATGCTGAGATTTCTGTCTGTTTTCATAGAAAGAGAGCAAATCCTGGAGGAGAGGTCCCTTGCTGTTATATCCCATGGCAACATGGTAGTTCATGTTACACATATAGTTCACCTATAGGGTCCATAGGGGCTCTGGTCAAAAGTGGTGCACTTTGTTGGGAATAGGGTGCCATTTGGGACACAGCCATTGGGTATTTACAGAGGAGCAGTTTGTCATTCAATATTTATGAACATTTGAACTACATCTATTAATAGAATAATGTATTAAAGTAAAGCAGATTATGAGGAGTTTGGTTTATGTTTCTAAAGCCCAAACCCATCTCTCCTGGTTGGTGACACAGTTCAGTTCTGACGGAGTCTGTGTCCCAAATGGCACCCTATGCTCTGTATAGTGCAGTTCTTTTAACCGGAGCTCATAGGGCGCTGGTCAGAAGTAGCACACTGCATAGGGACGAGCGTGCTATTTGGGGTGCAGTCTGATTATACAACAAGCCGACCAACAACACACTGTTCATCAGATAGAGTGTGACTGGTGTACTAAAGACCTGGCTGTTCACAGCAGGGTGTGGGTTCTCTCCTCTATGAGGCTGTCTGGCTGTTCCCAGCAGGGTGTGGGTTCTCTCCTCTATGAGGCTGTCTGGCTGTTCCCAGCAGGGTGTGGGTTCTCTCCTCTATGAGGCTGTCTGGCTGTTCCCAGCAGGGTGTGGGTTCTCTCCTCTATGAGGCTGTCTGGCTGTTCCCAGCAGGGTGTGGGTTCTCTCCTCTATGAGGCTGTCTGGCTGTTCCCAGCAGGGTGTGGGTTCTCTCCTCTATGAGGCTGTCTGGCTGTTCCCAGCAGGGTGTGGGTTCTCTCCTCTATGAGGCTGTCTGGCTGTTCCCAGCAGGGTGTGGGTTCTCTCCTCTATGAGGCTGTCTGGCTGTTCCCAGCAGGGTGTGGGTTCTCTCCTCTATGAGGCTGTCTGGCTGTTCCCAGCAGGGTGTGGGTTCTCTCCTCTATGAGGCTGTCTGGCTGTTCCCAGCAGGGTGTGGGTTCTCTCCTCTATGAGGCTGTCTGGCTGTTCCCAGCAGGGTGTGGGTTCTCTACTCTACTCTCATCTCTCCTCTCTCTGTCAGTCCATTTGTGACAAGCTGATTTTCATGCGCTATGAGGTGGTCCTGTATGGATCAGTTGGTAGAACATGGCGATTGCAATGGCATGATTGTGTGTTCGATTCCCGGGGCAACCAATACAAAAAATGTATGCACACGTCTCTGTAAGTCCCTTTGGATGAACGCAGCTGCTAAATTCCAAATATGATGCCCTGAATGCAGCCAGAGACAGCCATCATGGTGCTCTATGATGATATAAGTCACTCCTCTGGTCTATCTGAGCGTGAAAATGACTGTATGATGACGTGGTCCGTAGAATCAGAATAGAAAATAGATGTTATTGATCTATGATGGGGTCTTCTCTCATCTCAAGGCCTCCTCTCATCTCAGACTTTCATCAATAGCTGCTGCTATGTCCTCAGAAGAATGATCTTTCGGATCAAGGAGTTACTCGACTACTTTCATAGCGTGTCCCAAATTGCACCCTATTCCCCATATAGAGCCCTATGGGCCGTGGTCAAAAGTAGTGCACTATAAAGGGAATAGGGTGCCATCTGGAACACTCCCGTCACTGTGACAGTCAGTCTTTCATACATAGTCCTATTAGCCTGATGTGGGAGTTCTGTTAAATTGGGTCAATCAGATCACACTCCGCACACACGGCGGTGCATTCATGATCCTCGAAGAAACCTCCTTCAGAGCGCAGAGTAGTCTCAGTGGAGTAAAAGGAGATTAAGAATGAATCCCAAATGGCACCCTATTCCCTATATAGGGTCCTGTGGGGCCCTGATCAAACGTAGTGCACTATAAAGGGAAAAGAGTGACATTTGGGATGCACCCTAAGCCGGTTCATGGCTCTCTATGGTGTAGTCGCCAGGCTGCTTTCAAAACCAAGCCCTAAACGGTGGACTGAAGCTTCTTCTGAATGAGAATAATAAAGGTGTCCTGGCTATAATCTGTCATTACTAATATCCACTGTGGAGTGTTTTTATACTTCTCATTGCTTTAGCCGTCTGTGAATAGTGTGAAATGAAGGGATGGCTGACTCGGTGTCATGATGTATTGTTATACATTAAAACATATCACAGTTTACTACATACTATAGACTTCTGTAGTAAACTGTAATATACTGTAGAATACTATACAACTGTGATGAGGTGGTGTTGAAGGAGTCAGGCGCAGGAGGGTAAATCACAGAATAACAGTCTTTAATCCGCAAAAATCCAGGTTTACGCAGAAATGCATCAAACACAGTCCAGGGCACAAAACAGGTGCACTGGAAAATACAAGGCACATGGGAAAATACTCCCGTCGATACAAAATACACGAGCTCCACCGAGCTTCACTAACCTCCACAATAAACAATCACCCACACAGACAAGGAAGCAGAGGGACAATGACTAATGAGGGAATAAGGACCAGGTGTGTGTGATTGAAGACAAGACAAATGGAGTGATGATAAATGGATCGACAGTAGCTAGTAAGCCGGTGACGCCGAATGCCGAAACCTGCCCGAACAAGGAGGGGAGGCAGCCTCGGCGGAAGTCGTGACAACAACACACTGTAGTATCCCTCGATCATATGTAGTACTTAGTATAAAATGTTGTAGTACACTGTAGAATACTATAGTAAATACTACAGTATTTTCCAGAAGAAGAAAAACACTGTAGAAAATATTACAGTAATGTTTGCAAAAAGACTACAGTCCTCAAAAACATTACACTTTTTCTTAACTATAGTAAATACTACAGTTTTTCATTTACATTCCCCTCCCCCATATCACAATTTGTGCCACCCATAAGTGAGAAACCTACATGCCAAGTACAGACCATATATCGTGTACCTCTTGATTCAGACCCCAGTCCTACCTACAGGCTATAGAAAAGAGCAGAGTCCGTTCAGACCCCAGTCCTACCTACAGGTTATAGAAAAGAGCAGAGTCCGTTCAGACCCCAGTCCTACCTACAGGTTATAGAAAAGAGCAGAGTCTGTTCAGACCCCAGTCGTGCCTGTAAGTTATGGAAAATGTGCTCTTTTAGTATTTCTCCAGTAGGTTTCCTGAAGGAGAAGCCTCCACTTCTATGTCAAAGATAATAAAACAAAAACACTACAGTAAATACTACAGTAATGTCCACAGAAACACTACAGTAAATATTACAGTAATATCTGCAAAAACACTACAGTACATATTACAGTATTGTACAGTCCACAGAAACACTACAGTAAATATTACAGTATTGTACAGTCCACAGAAACACTGCAGTAAATAATACAGTATTGTACAGTCCACAGAAACACTGCAGTAAATAATACAGTATTGTACAGTCCACAGAAACACTGCAGTAAATAATACAGTATTGTACAGTCCACAGAAACACTGCAGTAAATACTACAGTATTGTACAGTCCACAGAAACACTGCAGTAAATACTACAGTATTGTACAGTCCACAGAAACACTGCAGTAAATACTACAGTATTGTACAGTCCACAGAAACACTACAGTAAATACTACTGGGGGGAGGTCAACAAAATATTAGGAAGGTGTTCTTAATGTTTTGTCCATTCAGTGTATAGGACACTATATATGGAATGGGGTGCCATTTGACAGCCAACCATTCCATTGAACATACTGTAACCCAGGCCTCCAACGCATGGTTGCTGTATTCCTATTGTGGGTTGATTGCTTACCAGTCCACACACCAGCTTTAACAATTATTCAACATTGGCAAACTTTGTACAATTAATGTTTTGATTGTCCCCATGAAGTTGAATCATGTTGACGGTTGTGGAAACATTTATTATCTCCACATTGCAGCGTGTTGTTTTTTGTTTTTGTTGCTGTTGGGGTTATGTAGCAATTGTTAAAAAAAATATATCCTGATTGGCATTATGCATGTACTGTATGTTCCAGCCTTTTGACAACAGACAAAAATAAAGAAAATACATATTCATAAAGATAAGCAGCTGGATTGACTGAGCTCGGGTAGTTTTCAGCAACCCTCGGCTAATTCCGAACACAATTAACCTTTCCAAACAAACTGCACTTATCAGGGAGAATTCAGCAGGCAGGATGGAAAATAAAAGAGGTGACATGTTGCGTTATGCTAAATGAGCCTCAAGCCGTGTTGACATTTTTAAGATTTTTTATTTTATTTTTTATCTGCTTGAAAGAAACTCTGCAATCAATATGTTGTCGTTATTGTGAAAGATAATGTGTTCTCAATTACTTGCCTGGTTAAATAAAGGCAAAATAAAAATCTGCTGTAGATAATGGAGTTGATGTGAGGCAGTATCTTTAGTTATAATCAGTTATAAAGGTGATTGAACTAAACATAACATGAGTGAGTTGTCTCAACTTGACATACTGATGGATTGCTACCATGCTGTTTCTGATGCAGTTTTGAATATGTTTTATTTTATTTCATTTTTTAGGATCCCCATTATCTGACGCCAATGGCGACAGCTAGTCTTACCGGGGTCCGACACATAACCAAAAATACATTTCAGACAAAATATTTTGGAATTGACATACATTTAAAACATTAACATGTACTATCTGTGTGTGTGTGTGCATCTATCAATGTGTTGTTATAAAACACACTGGCAAAATGTCCGTCTGAAGAGGAAGTCAACTCATTGCTTTGCCTCAAACATAATGTCTGTTATCAAGGCAAATACCCTATCCTACATCAACCCAGCCTGAACCAGTAGATCTGAGCCAGTAGGTCTGAGCCAGTAGGTCTGAGCCAGTAGGTCTGAGCCAGTAGGTCTGAGCCAGTAGGTCTGAGCCAGTAGATCTGAGCCAGTAGCTTTGAGCCAGTAGGTCTGAGCCAGTAGGTCTGAGCCAGTAGGTCTGAGCCAGTAGGTCTGAGCCAGTAGATTTGAGCCAGTAGGTCTGAGCCAGTAGGTCTGAGCCAGTAGATTTGAGCCAGTAGGTCTGAGCCAGTAGAACTGAGCCAGTAGGTCTGAGCCAGTAGAACTGAGCCAGTAGGTCTGAGCCAGTAGGTCTGAGCCAGTAGGTGAAACACAGAGTGTACGTACCAAATGGCACCATATTCCCTTTGTACCCTGGTCAAAAGTAGTGCACTATATAGGGACTAGGGTGCCATTCGGGATGCATCCAGGGTGCTAGAGAGTTAACTGATGTGGCCACTCTACCGGCTGTCCCAGGAACGTCACACACATTGCCGGCCGGCTGGGTTTGATGTAGTGTGAATGCCTTTACGCCGACACCCTGCCCAACCCCATCCCTTGCCAGTAGCCTGGTCCCAGATCTGTCTGTTTGTGTGTTTCTGTCTGGATAACTCATGCCATGTCCAACCGAGGATCCCGTGCCACCTGGTACCTAACCCTATCCATGTTGTTTGACCTGCAGGATATGTCTGGTACCTAACCCTATCCATGTTGTTTGACCTGCAGGATATGTCTGGTACCTAACCCTATCCCAGTTGTTTGACCTGCAGGATATGTCTGGTACCTAACCCTATCCATGTTGTTTGACCTGCAGGATATGTCTGGTACCTAACCCTATCCCTGTTGTTTGACCTGCAGGATATGTCTGGTACCTAACCCTATCCCAGTTGTTTGACCTGCAGGATATGTCTGGTACCTAACCCTATCCATGTTGTTTGACCTGCAGGATATGTCTGGCATCTAATCCTATCCCTGTTGTTTGACCTGCAGGATATGTCTGGTACCTAACCCTATCCCTGTTGTTTGACCTGCAGGATCCAGTGCCACCTGGGAGGGCCTGATGGGTCCCATGCTGCCAGCCCAGTTTGCCCGGATGACATCACTGTCAGCGCCAGGTGTTGCTCTCATGACTGGAGACTGGAGACCCCACTCAACATCAGGTTAGGCCCTGTCAATCAATCAATCAATTAATCAATCAATTCATCAGGTTGGATATGTCAGTCAATCAATGAATTCATCTATCAATGAATTCACCATTTCACGTTTTTTTGACATACTGTATATTCATTTATTTATGAAAATATTGTACTGCATAATATACTCGTAGAGGCTCATTGTGGATTCATCAGACTGAATAGTTGGTGCTTGAAATGAGATTAGTCCTACACTCTGTGAAGAACATATGTAAAACATAAAATAACCCTTGAACTTTTCAGAATATGTCATCATTGTAAGAAACATACTCTTCTTACAGTAAGAGAACAGACCTATTCTACCATGTGCTTCACATACCAAACTTTGTTTCAAGGAGGTTCTCATCTCAACATCAAATGCTTTTATGTATCTTACATAATTCCTCATGTCTGGATAAAGGCTCAACCAATCTGTCCATCATTAATTTAATGTGTACCATGTAAAGAGATGCAACATATCCCTGTGATCTGACAGACAGCACCTCCAGTCCACTCTCAGTCAAATAAAATATATATCTGTGATCTGACAGACAGCACCTCCTTCACTCCACTCTCAGTCAATAAAATATATCCCTGTGATCTGACAGACAGCACCTCCTTCAGACCACTCTCAGTCAATAAAATATATATCTGTGATCTGACAGACAGCACCTCCTTCAGACCACTCTCAGTCAATAAAATATATATCTGTGATCTGACAGACAGCACCTCCTTCAGACCACTCTCAGTCAATAAAATATATCTCTGTGATCTGACAGACAGCACCTCCTTCACTCCACTCTCAGTCAAATAAACATATCTCTGTGATCTGACAGACAGCACCTCCTTCACTCCACTCTCAGTCAAATAAACATATCTCCTGTCATATATCTCCCATGAGT